>JAVJHY011580470.1:0-10824 GCA_035593235.1 Phascolosoma agassizii | reverse complement strand
CTTCCCTACCCTTATCAATCCATTTTGCAAAACGGTTAATCCTCTCGTCGCAAGCGACACCGACACGTGTCCGAATAATGTTGAACAAGTGGCGAAGCTGTTTGCGGACAAGTGTCGGTGCTACCCTTTCCCGCTCTTTCGGTGCTAAACTGCGCCAGTTTCATCGACAGCTCCCAGAAAAGTGCCCTCGGCTAGTGCTACAACCAGAGATTCGTCATCGCATGGCAACACGCCGCGAAGATCGAAAACCAGCTCTCCGCGATGGATACGGCTCACCACCGCCGGACTGTTCGTTCGCAAACGCTGCGCAAACGACTCGACATCGGCGTCCGAGCTTGTTGGTCGAAACACGATCGCCCAGCTTTCTAGTTTGTTGCCTGGCAGCGAGCCTCCACCGGCATACGCCTCGCTTGGCACGGGCTCGACGCTCCAATTTTGCAGTACGCTTGACAACCGATTGGCGAGGTTCTTTGCACGGGCTTCTAGCTGCTCGTTCGTAGTTCGCAGCATTTGCAAAAACGGAATCTCATCGTAGGCCGTTGGGTCGGACTCGCCCCGGCGATAAATGGCCAGCGTTGCCTGCAATGCGGCCAACGTGAGTTTGTCGACGCGCAAGGCACGGCTCATCGGGTGCTTGGCCAATTGCTCGACGAAGTGCCGCTTGCCGACAATAATGCCCGCTTGAGGCCCGCCCAACAATTTGTCGCCGCTGAACAACACTAATCCGGCACCTTGATCGACACTATCTCGCACGAGCGGTTCGTCGTTCTCGCTTGAAGAATGAAAATCGACGAGCGCCCCAGAACCGAGATCGTGAATGACGGGAAAATCTCGATCGCGTGCCAATTCGACGAGTTCACTAATCGTTGGCTGTTGGGTAAATCCTACCACACGGTAATTGCTGGTGTGAATCGCCATGATAGCGCCCGTTCGTTCGTTGATCGCCTGCTCGTAATCTTCGACCCGTGTGCGATTGGTCGTGCCGACAGCGCGAAGCTGGGCACCATACGCCTGAAACACCTCGGGCAAACGAAAACCACCGCCGATCTCAATCAGTTCGCCGTGCGACACGATTAACTCGCGCCCCGCAGCAAAAGCGGCCAGCACCAGCCCAGTCGCCCCTGCGTTGTTGTTGACCACCATCGCCGCTTCGGCACCGCTGAGCGCACACAAATCGTCCTGCACAATCTCGTGCCGACGCGTTCGCTGGCCGGTGTGTAAATCGAGTTCGACATTGCAATTGCCAGTCGCCTGCAAAACAGCATCGATGGCCGCCTGGGGTAAAGGGGCTCTGCCGAGGCCCGTGTGCAGCAGAATGCCGGTCGCGTTGATCACGCGCCGAATGGTTGTTTGCTGCCGCTGATCGAGCAGGGCGAGAGTTTCACGCACAAGCGAGTCAAGCGTTGGCGCACCATCAACAACAATTCCGCCAAGCAGCCTCGCGCGCCAACTTTCTAGGCAGGTACGTACAGCTTCACGAACAAGGCTGTGCCCCATTTGTTCAGCCGTTTTGGTCAGCTCGGCAGTCGACAGCAGTTCGTGAACGCTGGGCAATTGACGCAGAAAGTCTGTGGTGGTGGATTGAGTCATGAAGTCATTGTATGAGAGGGATTAAGTTTCCGCAGGTCACCGTTCCGCGAGGTTACTCCAGTTTGATCGAGGTAACTGCACATTGGAATCGCATATTTCCTCGATAGCCCAAATTCTTCGCCAAATTGGCTGATCGTCCAACCAGCAGGCTCGCCAAACCCTGCTGTCAAACGATCGAGCAACTGCCGTAGGGCACTGCGATGCAAGTACAGCCGCGCCCGCTGCGCCGCCTTGGCGTCGCGTGAATCTTTGTCGGGGAGACGAACCAGATCGCCGTTGCTGTCAGCCACTTCGAGCAGTAATTCCACTTCGCCGACCGACTTACCTAGCTCCGTAGCTAACTCTCCGATTGAGGGCGGCGTCAGACCAGCTTGCTCGCACGACGAAGTTATCTGTCCGAGCAAATCCGTTTGCTGTGCCGAAAGCTGTGGTCGCCAAGTAGCCGCCGCGACAAAATCGCCGTCAAATTTGAGGTGACCTGAGTCCGACAAACGCTGAGCCAATGGGGTGAGCAATTCCGGCGGTTCCAGCGCAACGAAATGCCGACGAAGCCGACCGAGCGGAATCTGCGCACGTAGCGGATCGGCTTGATGTTCTTGCTGGAGCGAATCGATCAGGCGCGACTCTAACTGCACAACTACCTCGCGATGCAGCCAACGTGCCCTTTTCGCATCAACTCGGCCTTTCAAATCGAAACGACAGAGTTCGCCCGACTCGACCAATTGGTCGACGACCTCAGCGTTATTCGTCACACCTGCACGCTGCGAGAGATCCTCGAGCCGCCACGTCCGCGCACCCGTCAGCGCAATGACAGCAGCAACGCGATCGGCATCCTCGCCTTCATAAAGTTTGCGGAGTCTCTCGATCTTTCCCGTATCAGAAAATGCCACACGTTTGGCGCGCGGATCGACGACCTGGCCGCCGCCGATTACTTCATTCGCAGCCAATCCGCGCGCGACAAATGTCTCGCCCCCGGTTGTGCAGACCGGCTCTCGTAGCACAATTTGGCCGAGTTGCGAATCGCCCGGCGCGAGCGACTTGGCTTCGAGGAGTCGCAACCGTCCGACGGTTTCTGTCGTGCCGGTGTAAAATCGAATGTCGGTGCGCGACTTTAGTGGGCGACTGCGAAAGCGACTCGCTGCAATGTGTACCGACAGCAATCGGCTCGGGACGATGCTCCCCGGTGTGGCCAAAATGTTTCCACGCGTCATGTCGCGAAAGTGTACGCCTGTGAGATTCAACGCGGCACGCTGGCCACGTCGAACTGTCGTAAGACTTTGTCCGTGACTTTGAATGCTGCGGACGTTGACCGCGACGTCGTCTGGCAGAAGCTGAAGTTTTTCGCCGCACGCAATCTGACCGCTGGCCACGCTGCCCGTCACGACTGCCCCCTGCCCCGGTGCCGAGAAACAACGATCGACCGACAGCCGAAAAGGCCCCTCGGCACTTCGCGCCGGCACACTGCCCGCCGCTTCGGCAAGTTTTGTTCGCAGCTCCGCCAGCCCATCGCCCGTCTTGCTGCTGACAGGAACTCTTGCTGCCTCTTGCAAAAACGAGCCTGCCACCAATTCTGAGACTTCCTCTTCGACCAACGCAATATAATCTTCATCGACCAGATCGCACTTCGTGATGGCAACGACCCCTGTAGGAATTCGCAAATAACTGAGAGCCTCGAAATGCTCGCGGGTCTGCGGCATCACGCCTTCGTCAGCGGCCACTACGAGCAGTGCCAGATCGATGCCAGTCGCCCCGGCCAGCATGTTTTTGACGAATCGCTCGTGCCCCGGCACGTCGACAATGCCCAGATGGAGGTCCTCCAAATCGAATGCCGCAAACCCCAGATCGACCGTGATCCCGCGCCGTTTCTCCTCCGGCAGCCGATCGGCATCCACGCCTGTCAGCGCCTTGATGAGCGCCGTCTTGCCATGATCAATATGGCCTGCCGTGCCGAGTAGCAAATATCGCTGCAAATAACGCTGCATTGAAGAATGGGTGATGGGTGAGGTACGATTGAAGGTGTGAACGCGACGACTGATTCCGCTATCCTAACATTATCACTAAGTAATTACACAGGCATATTCAAACTTCTAATGCAATGCCCAAAAGTCCGAACCGCGCCCGTTAGGAAGCGTCCTAACAGATTTCGAGCTCAACGGAACGCTTCCTTACGGGCGCGGTTCGGTGGAATAGTCGCATGAATGATTCACTCCCCAAACACGACATCGTTCTTCTCGGCGCTGGGCATACCCACGCTCACATCATTCGCATGTGGCGGATGCAGCCGATTCCGAACACTCGGCTGACGTGCGTCTCGGACCACACGGTCGCGTCCTACTCGGGCATGTTGGCCGGCACGCTGGCAGGGAATTATCAGCCGAACGACATGGAGATCGACTTGGTACGGCTCTGTGCGTCTTGCGGAGTCCGCTTTGTGCTTGGCAAGGTGACAGGGCTCGATGCCGAGGGGCATCGTCTGCTGTTGGAAGATCGGCCCGCAGTTTACTACGACCTGCTGTCGGTGGGGATTGGCTCCCGTCCTGTCCTGCCCTCTGGCGGCGAACAAGGTTTGTCGATCAAGCCGATGCAGACTTTTTTGCCTCGGCTGCGCGCGACAATCGACAAAACGTTCGCACGACATTCTGACGTGGCGTTACAAATTGCAATTGTTGGCGGCGGGGCAGCCGGCGTGGAAGTCGCTTTTTGCATGCAGCAGTTTCTTGAAAATAATTATGACAGCGAGCCAGCACCGAACATCACGATTGTCGAGGCAGGTCAGCAGATACTTGCTGAAATGCCACAACGCACACGTCAACTTGCAATGCGCGAACTCCAGCGGCGCGGTATTCAACTACGTCTGAACTCTCGAATTGCCAAGGTCGACGGCGCGCGGCAACTCGTTTTTGAGGATGGCCAGCAGTGGGAACCTGATATCGTCCTCTGGGCAACGTCCGCTAATCCGCCTGCGTTGCTTGAGGCGTTGAAACTGCCGCTCGATGAGCGTGGGTTCTTGCTAACGCGAAAAACGCTGCAAAGCACCGGCGACGACCATTTCAACGACCATGTGTTTGCCGTCGGCGACACGGGCACGGTCGAGGGCGAGCGCTACGCCAAAGCGGGCGTCTACGCGGTGCGGCAAGGGCCTGTGTTGTGGGAAAACCTTCGTCGCAAAATCGAAGGTGAGCCCTTGCTCGATTGGAAACCCCAATCGCAGTTCCTCACGCTGCTCAACACAGGCGACCAGCGAGCCATCCTTACGTATCAAGGCCTGAGCTTCCACGCTGGGTGGTGCTGGCGGCTCAAGAATCGGATCGACACGAAGTTCATGGCGATGTACCAGAGCTACGATCCGCCTGCAATGATGCCCGCACCCGAAACCAGTCCCGCAGACATCGAGCTATCAAAGCAGTGCGGCGGTTGCGGCAGCAAAACCTCGGCTCGTGTACTTCAGAAAAGCTTGCCTGCGATCCAACAAGCCAGTCACGATCACGTTTTGATGGGGCTCGATCCGCCAGACGACATTGCGCTACTCGTACAACGACCGGGCCTCGCGACGGCTGTCTCGACCGATTTTTTTTCCGCCTTTGTCGACGACCCTTTTTTGTTGGGGCGCATTGCGGCGCTCAATGCGCTCAGCGACCTCCATGCCAAAGGCGCCACACCACGCGCCGCACTTTCGGTAGCCATTTTGCCGCCTGGCTCCGACGAACAGCAAGCCCAACTGCTGAATGATTTGTTGGCCGGGGCAGTGCGAGAGTTTCGTCCAGCGGGCGTGCCGATCGTAGGAGGGCATTCGATCATGGGTCCGAAGCTGACATTCGGCTTTACGATTCTCGGTGACGCCGACGCCGGAAGCGTGATGCGCAAGTCGGCACTGGCGCTGGGCGACCGACTCGTACTGACAAAACCGCTTGGCACGGGCGTGCTGCTCGCCGCACACATGCAGGCCGCGTGTCGGGCCGAGTGGTGGACGCCGCTGGTCGAGACGATGCTGCTCAGTAATCAACCCGCGGCCACCGCAGCGATCGAAATCGGCGTCAGTTCGGCGACCGACGTTACCGGTTTCGGCCTCGCTGCGCATTTGCTAGAAATGCTCAAGTCGAGCGGCCTAGCAGCGGAAATTTCGCTTGATGCACTGCCGCTGCTCCCAGGCACCGTCCAACTCCTTGAAGACGGTTTTGAAAGCACGCTCGCGCCAAGCAACCGAGAAAGTTGCTGCGGTCTACGCATTGCTCCTGAATTACAAGATAAGTCGGCCACGAAAATTTTGTTTGATCCTCAAACGTCGGGAGGCTTGTTGCTAGCCGTGCCTGAAAATCAGCTCGATCAGTTGCTTGCAACTTGCGGGGAGCAAGCAACCGTAATTGGCCGGATCGTGGAAGACCATGGTGGTGGAGAAAACCTTCGACTCCAGCCTTAGCAAGCAACGAGGGAAAGCGTATAATGGAAAGTCGGCAAAATATCTTCAGGAAGTGCGTGCCAGCCTGGTGGCGGTCGCGGTCTTCAAAACCGTTGTGCGGAATGACAAAAGTTTCGCAGGTGGGTTCGATTCCCATGCACTTCCGTTTTTTAGTCGGTGAATTTTACCTCGCATTCCTCACGATCATTTTTTTCTGCCTTCATTTTCGCAGCTCACTATCGATATCTGGCAGCGAACCGGGGCGCGCGTCGGCATGAGCGCTGCCAGGTGCCATCGGTACGTTGATTTTGGGAAAGTGGCTGCGATGTTCGGCAATGATTGCTGCGTACTTCGCCTCGCCTGCTAGGTTATTGAACTCGTGCGGATCGGCGTTACGATCGTATAGCTCTTGGGTGCCGTCGGCGTACTGGATGTATCGCCAGTCTTTTGTCCGCACGGCGTGGTTGTTTTGACCAAAGGTCGTCAGCGCTGGCCAAGGCCGATCTGCCGAGGCATCTTTTAGTTGAGGCGTCAAAGAATGTCCTTCGAGACCGGCAAACGATGAGAGGTCACAAAGATCGATGAGTGTCGGAAAAAGATCAATCAGCCCAACAGGCCAATCGCAGCGTTGCCCGGCAGTCACGCCTGGGCCGCTGGCCATCATCACGACCTTGGTCGAAACTTCCCACAGCGAACGCTTGCCCCAACGCTCTTTGGTGCCCAAGTGAAACCCATGATCGCTCCAAAGAACGATCACTGTGTTTTCTGCATATCTGCTCTGATCGAGCGCGTCGAGCACCTTGCCGACTTGGGTGTCGACAAATAGGATGCTTGCCAGATATGCCTGCACGGCCCGTTTCCACTGATTGTTTTCCACCATCCATTGGTGACGCGGCGCAACGCCGCTCCAACTCAAGTCTTGACCATACTGAGGAACATCAGCGAATTCATCGGCTTTCGTCTTTGGCAACTGCACCGATGCAAGCGGAAACTCGTCAAACCATTTTTGCGGTGCATAGAGCGGAACATGGGGCCGATAAAAACCGACGGCCAGAAAGAAAGGCTTGTCGTGATCGCGTTCGAGTTGTTCGCTCGCCCAACCAGCTATTTTGGCATCGGGCATCTGCTCGTCACTTTCAGGGTAGACGCCCCAATCCCACCAGGGACTTATATCTGTTTTTCTGGTTCTTCGGTGATTTTAGTGGCAACTAATGGCTACTCGTTCAAAGAATCGCCCTCCCCATAAAAATGGGGAGGGGGATTATTGCCTTCATCATCTTACCCATTAAAATCACTGAGAACCTCATTTTTTACGTGGTTTTTCCTTGACGACGGCACCGACGCGTAGGCTGCCAGCTATTTTTTGCATACTTCACCGCGTGGTAGTTTACGCAAACCTGCTAGAGCTTGCCTCGTCGGTGATTTGGCAAATGTGGATGCTAACGAACGGGCGGTGCGGATTTTTCTGCATTTTTGGGATGTGGCGGGCGATTGCTACTTAATAGTTTCGCTACCTATGTTTCGCTACGTGCTCTCCGCTTCGCTTGATAGGACCCGCCGTGCCTACCGCTGACTTCTCGCAATTGACTGCTATCATCAGTACCGCTAATCGTCCGAAGAGCTTGCGCCGCTTGGTGCAGAGTGTACGCCGACAACTGCCGGAACTGAAAATTCTGGTCGCCGATCATGGACACGAACCGCGCGCGCCCAAACAGGTGGACCAGGTGAAAGTGCCGTCGGGCGTTGGTAGGGCATCGGCTTGCAACGCGCTGCTAGCACGAGTGAGGACGCCCTACTTTTTGTTGCTCGACGATCGCGCAGAGTTCACCGACGAGTCGCAGATCGACCCGTTGTTGCAATTGGTCGTTGACGATCGGCTCGACCTTGCTGCCGGCGATTTTATTGGCTGTCGACGAAAACTGTGGTTCTTCGTCAAACGCCAACCCCAGCCGGGCCACGGTCTGCTGGAGTTCGCCGGCGATCAGCTCACTCTGCAACCCGGCCATCGCACGATCGGCGAAGGCTACGCTTGGTGCGATCTTGTGCATAACTTTTATGTGGCGCACACGGCCAAAGTTCGTAATCTGGGCGGCTGGGATCCCGAACTCGAAAACGACGAGCGCGAAGAATTTTTCGTGCGTGCCCAACGGCAAGGCCTGCGGGTCGGCCTGGCGCCAGAAGTCGTCGCTTCGCTGTGGAATGAGCCGACCGAGACCGAGCAACCGATTGCCGACCGCAAGAGTTTGGCCGTCGCGAAGATGGGCCTCGTGCGAATGACCGATTTCGACGGTCACGCGAGCAAAGCCCCTCGCCGTGCGATGGCAGCTTAGCAGTTCATCGTTTAACGCCCAGCCGCAGGCACCGGCTAAGATTTCAACGGCGGGCAAACATGCCGGCACCTACGGCTGGGCGTTAAACGAGCTATTTTCTCGGCTTTATTTCGCAATTTTGGCAAAAGAGGTGATTTTGCTCTTGCTTATGTCTAAATATCCCGATATATTTACATATCAACTACCAAGGGGCTTCAATGTCTTCCAAATCAAATCCAACTACCAAAAAGAAACCGGCGGACGCATCGCTGACCGACCTCGACGCGTTGCGGCAGGCTGCGGAGTGCCTGCGGACGTTGGCCCATCCCCATCGGTTGCGGATGGTGCAGATGTTGCTCAAGGGCGACTACACCGTCGGCGAATTGGCCGAGACATGCGGCATCGCGCCGCACATGGCCTCCGAGCACCTGCGGAGGATGCAACGCTGCGGCTTTTTGGACAGCCGCAAAGATGGGCAACGGCGGTACTATCAGGTCGTCGAGCCGCATTTGGCGAACATTATGAACTGCGTAGAAAGCCGCTTTGGATGATTTTTTTATCGACAACATATCGTAACATCCCGACTTTCAGATTTCTCCACTTTCAAGCCGTTCAATTCGTAACAGGAGCAAATCATGTCAGTCACCACGATTAGTCCCCAAGATTTCTCACAGCGGATGGCTTCCAGAGATGCCGTTGAGTTGCTCGACGTGCGGACGCCGGTCGAATTTCGCGAGGTGCATGTCATCGGGGCTCGGAATATGCCGCTCGACCGGCTCGACCCGAAGAGCGTGCAAGAAGGACGAAACGGCACCAGCGACCTACCGCTTTACGTGATCTGCCGTAGCGGCAGCCGAGCGGGTCAGGCGTGTGAAAAGTTTATCCAAGCAGGCTATCACGACGTGATCAACGTCGAAGGAGGCACGATGGCTTGCGAAGCGGCCGGGCTCTCTGTCGTGCGAGGTCAAAAATCGATGTCGCTCGAGCGTCAAGTTCGCATCGCTGCCGGAATGCTCGTTTTGACTGGTGCAGTGCTTGCCCATTTCGTTCATCCGTACTGGATTGGCCTCTCCGGGTTTGTCGGAGCCGGTCTGACCTTTGCTGGCATTACCGATACTTGTGCGATGGGAATGTTGATCGCCAAGATGCCCTGGAACCAAGTCTGCGAAAATTCTGAGAGCTGCTGCTCTTAGGACACTTCCTCGATCGCTACCAACTTTTGAAAGGAACATGGCCATGCTATTGCAACGCTACTATCTCGAATGTTTGTCTCACGCGTCGTATCTCGTTGCCGATGAAAAAACGAAAGAAGCGGCGGTCATCGATCCACAGCGCGACATCGATCTGTACGTGCAAGAGGCTGCCGACCGCGGGCTGACGATCAAGCACGTCATCCTTACGCACTTCCACGCCGATTTCATCGCGGGGCACATCGAGCTACGCGACAAGTTCGGAGCGACGATCTATCTCGGTGCGAAGGCCGAAGCAGCATTCGATTTCGTAGCATTGGCTGAGGGCGACACAATCGAATACGGCAACGTGCGACTGGAAACACTGGAAACACCAGGACATACGCCCGAAGGCATCTCGCTGGTTGTGTACGACAAGGCGGTCGACGCGGACAAGCCGTACGCGGTGTTCACTGGCGATACGCTCTTTTTGGGCGACGTCGGGCGGCCTGACCTGATGGCTTCGATCGGTGTGACCGCCGACGAATTGGGCAACATGCTGTACGATTCGCTCCGCGAGAAAATCCTCAAACTACCCGACGAAACGCTCGTTTATCCGGCCCACGGCGCAGGCTCAATGTGCGGCAAGGCGTTGAGCAACGAGGCTGTTTCGACACTAGGCCAACAGCGGCGCGACAATTACGCCCTACAACCGATGACCCGCGAGAAATTCGTAGAAATGGTGACGGCCGATCAGCCCGACGCACCCGACTACTTCCTCTACGACGCGACCATGAATCGTCAAGACCGATCGAGCCTCGACGAGTCGATGAAAAAGGCATTGCAGCCGCTGAGCTTGGACGACGTCGTCGCGATGCAAGGCAAAGGGGCACAGGTTGCCGACGTGCGAGATCCGCTTGAGTTTGCCGGAGCCCATTTGCGTGGGGCAATCAACATCGGCATTGATGGCCGTTACGCCACTTGGGCAGGCACCGTGCTCGACAAAGACCGGCCGATCGTGGTCATCGCCGAGGCCGATCGCGTGGAAGAGGCGATCATGCGACTAGGCCGCATCGGTTTCGACAACGTGCATGGCTATCTGGCCGCAGGAATGGATGCTCTCGAGCAACGTTCAGACTTGGTCGCTCGAACCGAGCGTATTCTCGTCGCCGATTTGCCCACCCTTACCGGAGATGTGGGCTTTGTTGATGTTCGCACCGAAAAAGAATGGGACGCGGGCCACTTGGAAGGCAGCATCAACTTGCCACTGAATCAGCTACGCAAGCGACTGTCAGAATTCCCCACTGCGGGCCAAGTCGTCATTCATTGCCAAGGCGGCTATCGCTCGTCGATCGCGGCG
>JAVJHY011580253.1:0-10829 GCA_035593235.1 Phascolosoma agassizii | reverse complement strand
TGAGGAAAAGAAAAAAGGGCAAAAATTCTTAAAGAAAAACGCACATAATGTTCCGTTTCAGAATGGCCGGTTCACAAATCATTATCATCCTGATCTGAAGTTCGAAGCGCGTCATGATGGGCTGCTGCAGCAACGATCGTTCCAACAATTAAACTGTTCTCTCCAAAGCCATCAATGAGGCGAAAAAGATTGCATTCAAGGTATACACAGGAATCGTTAAGAAATACGCAATCAATTTCGGTGGCCGGTATGGTTGGAAGGAAATTGAGGCTTGGCTTTGTGTTGTCATTGCACCGTTGTGAGGCTGTTAAACTGGCCAGGATGACGTCGTTCGGTCGAGGAAAACTTACTGTGAAGAACTTTTCCCGTACAATATTCTGATAAGTGCTATGGTTTGGTGTACAGACGAATCCAAAATAATTTTCCCATGCCATTGGGGTCGTCATATGCTTAGGCGCTAGATCGTACTCTCCATTTTCTTCCTTTGTTCCAATAACCACCAAACTGTGAACCATATAAATCCGGTTCCAGATCGGTTTGGATATATCCAAAGTCTCAATATAGTCATCAATATCAGCAGTCATTCGATTCTCCGTCTAAAAAAATTTACTCTTCAGCTATCCGCAGATCCAGTTTATTTCTTGGAATAGCCCTGTCTTTTAAGTGAACGTTTTAACTATTCCGCAGTTGAATTTTGAGCTAAGATACGCACAAAATTTAGGTAAATAGGGACTTTATTTAACTGCTAAATTCAGGTTAATATAAAAAGTGTTGCATAATTCTACTTTGTTAGTTTAACTATTGAGACCTGTACCGATTTTTTGTGCTTATCTATTTATCCGAAAATTGCCTGCGAGCCGTCTCGCAAGGTCGGCTCTCGACAGATCGCTATGGATATCTCTCCGGTTGTCGCAAAAACATCTAACTCAAGCTCTCCTCACATCTCATCCACGCTAATCTAACAAAGTAGAAATAAGAAACAGGCAACTGATTTTCATGGATAATCTAATCCAATTTTTGTTGGAATTAATATCTAGGAATCGAAGAGTCCACGGTTAAGGACCAGGCCTCAATGCCACCTTTCAAACTTTTTAAGCAAGGGAATCCTCTATTTTGTAAATAGTCAACGGCCGTTAAGCTGCGCACGCCCTGATGGCAGTAAATAACGATTAATCCGTTTCGAAAATCTTCCAGTTCATCGATCCGTTGCAGCAGCTCTCTTAATGGAATTAGTTTGGCTCCTTCAATGCGAGCGATCTCGTACTCTACTGGTTCTCGAACATCCAAAAGAAGAAAATCATTGATCTTGTTTTTTAGAATCGCCATCAAATTCAAGGGGATAATTTCTTTTTCAAAATTCTTTTTTGATTCCTTCATCGCTATTCTTTTGGTATTGCCTGCGTAGCAAACTTGGTCGGAATTTGAAAATTCTGTAATGCTTGGATTCTTACCGCAGATTGGGCATTTAGGATCTTTGAAAACCTTAAGTTCATTCCATTTCATCGAGAGCGCATCGTAAAGCAAAAGTCGTCCAACTAACGAATTACCGTTCCCTAGTATCAGTTTGATGGTTTCAGTGGCTTGTACTAGTCCGATAATACCGGGAAGAACGCCCAACACTCCGCTTTCGGCACAATTAGGGATTACCTCGGGTGAAGGTGGTTCCGGAAAAAGACATCGGTAACATGGACCTCCTTTCGCACCGAAAATCGTTGATTGCCCCTCCCATCGATAGATACTTCCGTGTATGTTCTGCTTTCCCAGCAATATGCAGGCATCATTTACGAGGTACCGAGTTGGAAAATTATCCGTACCGTCGAGGATATAATCATAATCTTCGAAGGTATTCGAAACATTTTGTGGGGAAAGTTTGAACGAATGCTTCTCAACCTGTACATTTGGATTTAATCGCTTGAGGTTGCTGAAGGCGACCTCAGTTTTTGGTAAATCAATATCGTCTTGGCCATAAAGAATTTGACGTTGTAGGTTGCTTAGAGAAACCGCGTCGTGGTCCACAATGCCGATCGTTCCTACGCCTGCGGCCGCGAGGTACAATGCCGCCGGGCACCCGAGTCCACCAGCTCCGATGATAAGCACCTTGGAATCTAAGAGTTTTTGCTGTCCTGCACTGCCCACCTCCGGAAGGAGAATGTGGCGGCTGTACCGTGTGATTTCTTCATCATTCATACTTTCACTAATCTCTTTTACCAGCCACTTTTCCAAGGCGGCGGAGCCGCAGCCAAATTAAGAGTCGGTTACTCAGTTGAGTTGCTGGAATATTGAAGTGATGGAACGTTGGGAGCAGATTCTATTCTCCATCACTCTTGTACTCCATGTCTCAAATATTTCAGGCACAATTTTCTTGTTTTTTGTAGAAATTTCGATTACGGGCCTAAAGGACCAATTGGTGCTCCACGGCAAAAATAGTTGATCAATACGATTGGAAGTTTAAAGTAGATTGTCATTTGGAAATATCACTACTATTTTGAGAGAACCAATAAATTTGAAGTCCTTTTACGGTGTAGCGTTTCAATTAAATTTAAGGAGAAATTGATGGCAATCCCAAAACGATATAAGCAATTTAAGCAGGATTTTCCAGAGGTAGTGGATGCCTATGAGCGTTTGGGTGAAGCTGTACATCAAGGCGGTCCACTGGATATAAAAACCAGGGCCTTGATCAAACTCGCCATATCCACAGGCGCGAGACTTGAGGGCGCTGTACACTCGCATACCCGTAAAGCCATTGCCGCGGGCGCCACTAAAGAGGAACTTCGACATGTAGCGATATTATCTATGCCGACTATCGGGCTGCCCTCGATGATGGCGGCATTGAGTTGGATTGACGATGTTGTCGATAACAAAGATTGATAAGGTCAAATAAAGTGTCAACTGCAAAAAAAGAGAAAACGGTCAATATTGAGTATTACGCCATATTGAGGGAACAACGGGGTTGCCAATCCGAGTCGATCAATACTAACGCAGCTACTGCTGCCGATCTGTATCAGCAAATGCGAGCCAAACATTCGTTCAGCCTAGATCAATACACGCTTAGAGTTGCCATTAATCACGAATTTCGGGATTGGAACAGTACTTTGGCCGATAACGACACCGTTGTTTTCATTCCTCCGGTTGCGGGTGGCTAACTATGTTTTTGTTGACAGACCAACCATTCGATATAAGAGACCACGTAGAACAACTATCAAATCCAAAAGCGGGTGCTTGTGTAACGTTCGAAGGATGGGTTCGTAATTACAACGAAGGCAGAAAAGTACTTTGGCTTGAATACGAAGCCTACCAACAAATGTCAATGGAAGAGGGACGTAAGATTCTAGAGCAAGTCTTGGAGAAATTTGATATCTTAAAGATTCTGTGCGTGCATAGGACCGGAAAACTCAAGATTGGAGATATTGCCGTTTGGATAGGTGTAAATGCATGTCACAGAAAACCTGCTTTTGAAGCCTGCGAAATTATCATAAATGAGATCAAGCTTCGTGTTCCAATTTGGAAAAAGGAACATTACGCTGATGGGGATGCAGATTGGGTTCTTTGCAAGAATTGCAAAACGGGTTTGCATTCATCCCTATCATTGCAATAAAAGATTCCTGGCGGTTGTTGGCCAGGGTTCTTGCAATTCTTTCCCAGTTTCTAATTTTGATCTAATCCTGTGCTCCTTCTGATCTCTATCTTTTTCTTAATTGCTATTGCTTATTCCATGGTCGGATTTGGTGGTGGGTCGTCTTATATTGCACTCCTAATACTATTTAACGCACCTTATCAAATCATCCCGCCAATAGCTCTTGTCTGCAATCTCGTGGTTGTTTCTACTGGGAGCTTCCATTTCATTAAAGCCGGTCATTTCTCTTGGAAAATAGTGCTTCCCTTCATCGTAACTTCGATTCCGGCCGCGTATATAGCCGGAACGATTTCCTTAGAGAAACGCCTCTTTCTCTTTATCCTGGCCGTTACCCTGCTAGCCGCCGGTTTGAGAATGTTCTTTCTTAAAAAAAAGGAGGCTATTCCAGGTCAAAATCTGGAAGTGAAAAAAGTCTGGATACTGGGATTACCCATCGGTGGTATCATCGGAGGTCTGTCTGGCCTTGTGGGGATCGGAGGAGGAATTTTTCTTTCGCCTATCCTCCATAACCTCCGATGGGGCAAGCCAAAACAAATTTCAGCCTCGGCAAGCATTTTTATTTTGGTGAATTCGTTGTTCGGTCTGATCGGCCAGAGCCAAAAGCATGAAGACTTGCAATTTTTTTTAGATTATTTATGGCTACCTTTGGTTGTGTTTGTAGGTGGGCTATTGGGCAGCTCTTTCGGTGCCCAAAAAAGTTCGCAAAATTTTGTCATGAAAGTGACAGCGATTGTTATCCTTGTTGTCGCCATTCGCATTTTTTTAACAAACATTTTTCAGTGAGATCTGCCTTTTCACTTGTTCGTATTCGGAGATAGTGTTTACATTCTTAAGGGCCATTTGATTTGGAGGATTTAGCAAATGAACGTCGCTATTGATCAACACTTTCCGAGGACATTTGTAGCCAAGGGCAAGGAAATGAAATAAGCGATGGATACTTTTCGGTTCGTAGATTGCGCACAACGGTTCGGGAAAGCCATCGTAGGAACTTTTGTAGGCCGTGGCCATCTTGTAGGGATTGCGCATTTTAATAAGATGTTCAATTGTATCGTCATCGATAAAAGGGAGATCACAAGCAAGTACAAGCCATGCTATAGCCGGTTTCTTCTGTAAAGCAGTTAGGATACCACCAAGCGGGCCGAATGCATTAAATATATCGCGGATATGTGGCAGGTCCTGCTGCCCCCCAGCCATTTTCTGATCCTGCCGATTGGATATAAACACCTCTGAGCAATACTTAGATAACAATTCATAACAGTGTTCCGTTTGAGTTTTTCCATGGTATTCCAGTAAAGCCTTGTCTTTCTTCATGCGCGTGCTTTTCCCGCCAGCCAGAACCAGTCCATGTAATGGATTACAGTGCATTTTTTCTCGGAAATAATCGTCAACAACCTTTCTAATACCGTCAATATCTCCTATTGGCAAGCAAGGAATATTTCTATTCTCTACCTCTGAATTGGAGAGTTCGTTTCTGCAAATAGCGATTAGGTTTTCCACATCGTTTTCAATGACACCGTCCAGGTCAAGTTGGTTATTATTAACCACCAGAATTCTGGCTGCAACCGGATTGGTGGTCTTTCCAAGAATGAGCACAATGTCCACATCAATCAAGGCGATTGGAAGGTCATAGTCGCTAATCCCATGGAAATTCGATTGAGAATAATTGGATTCTTGGACAATCATTGTTGAGGCTGCGCCCGTTTCTACAGGATCAAACTCACACCTTCCTTTGGTTCCCAGATTTTCCCCGATACCCTCACCAACCACGACTCCGATTCTTTGAGAGCTTGACCATTCCTGGATTAACCCCTTTGCCAACGAAATGAGATCAGAACCTGAATTTCCCGTGATCGCAATTTCGAAAGGATTGTAACGGTAGTCGATATTCGGATGGTGTCCTATAAATCCTGAGCTTTTGTCTTGACTACAGCCTAAATCGTCATTCATAATTTATGAACCATAATATTTCAAAATTGATAGTTCAATCGAGCCCAGAGCACGTCTTCATCGGTGGTTGGATTTGCAGCTCCATCACTGCTACGATTGCTTTCGTTATAGTGCGCATATCGGATCTGTGCTTCTAAATCATCGGTCAATTTTCTTTTGATATCGATGTCGATCTCATCTCCATAATTTTCATCAAAAACACCGGGTTCATTTTCAGTTGTTTCGAATCGGTGATAAAGTACGGATATTTTCGCATCTAGAATAATCGTTCCGATTTGAACATATAGATCCTCTAAACCGCCTGCTAAATTGCCGCTGTTAGTCGATAAAAACTGATCGGCCCAACCATTGAATTTGTGAGCAGTGCTAAAAAGAGTATCGAATGCGCGTTCGTTACCGTCTTTCCCGGAAATTCTTTGATACCCCACACCCAAGCTGAACCAGGTAAAATTGGTACCGGCAAAGGCGGTGACCATATCCCCATCATGGTTTTTCCCGTCCTGATAATCATCTTGCATAGCGTAGGTGGCATCATAGCTAAAATACTCTCCGCATTGACCGTTGGCCCGTAGTCCATAGGTAGCGGAGTCTCTTGCAATATTTGTACTTATCTCCGTATCCAGAAGATAACCAAACAGCGCTACATGATGGTCTTCCGCATACATATATTTGGCGTGGAGCAGGATTAGGTGCTCTAGATCATCGTGGGTTAAAACAATTGTATTAACCTGATTGACTATCGCTGTAGTAAGCGTCAGATTTTCAATTGAAGTATTTGTTAGCGAGAACGCATCGAAAGACTGTCCATTTTGACGCCAATTAATATTGCCGATTAACCGGGCATCATCGAGAACAATCTCTTGCCGGCCTAAACGTAATACCGTATCCGGCAACCCCTTAAACTCTATGTACCCCTGATGTATCCGTTCTCCGTCAGGGTCTGCGATGATATCTCTGTTGTTTTCTCCACCTCCAGGAAACCTGAAATCTTCAATAATGTTCGTCAAGCCATGGAATTGCACGAATACGTTAGTATCAAAAAAGTCCAAGGTTCGATAACCCAGCCGTAATCGTAAATTCAGAGCGTTGGCAGGTGAGGTACTATCATCCGTCGAAGAGTATTCATATCCCAGCCTCAGCTGAACTTCAGGATTACCCATAGTGATCGCCTCTTTTATGGTGTCTGCCTGTTCCGCAAAGGAACGAACCGCTAGGGTGGCCGATAAGACCATTATTTTCAGGGTAGAACGGATTAGTTTGATCATGTGTATATTCCTTTCGATTGCTTGTGTTGGATTTCTCTTTCCGAATTAATTGCCTCCCGCTCGTTAACAATTTTCAATTTTGAAGTCTTTATATCTCGCGTAATCGTTTTTGCCACCGCGTTTTTCTATTAACCGGGTTTCCTTTATGACAATTTCATGGGAAAGTCCCTTGCACATATCGTAAATTGTTAGCGCTGCGACAGAAGCCCCGGTTAATGCTTCCATTTCCACTCCGGTCTTGTGGTGTACCGAGACAAAACAGTCAATGAAGATTTCTTTGTTTTCATTAACGTTTATTTCGATCCTACAATCCTCGAGACCGATTGGATGACAGAATGGGATAAGCTCATGAGTTTTTTTACAGGCCATCGTTCCAGCAATAATGGCGGTTTGAAAAACAGGGCCCTTGGGGCTCTTGATATCACCGTTTTGAAGGGCAGAAAGAATTTCAGGAGGAATCGCTACGATGGTCGAGGCATGGGCGGTCCGAAACGACGCTTCCTTAAGGCCGATATTCACCATTTTCGGTTGGTTATCGCTGCTTACGTGGGTGAACCGATTTTTTGTCATCTTCATTATTCCCGTACTTCAATACTACAAGTGTTCTCTTATATCGCTGGATCCTGGACACGTTACTTTTCAAGGGGCAGCGTCCTCTCGATTGAATTAGAAGCCATTAACAATGCCCCGTTCTTAAGGCAGGGTTGTTTTCGGGGCTTAACATGATGTAGTATAGAATCGTTAATCAGCTTAACACTATACTTTATAATTCATAAAAAAAATTCGACATAAAGTTATGTGGAAAAAATAAAATTATTATGAGATAGTACTCACAGGAGCCCACCCAGTGGGTTTTTACAATTTACCCACTTCTTTCAAAAAGAAACTAAATCTCAAAATTTTGGCTTTTTTTTAAGTCGAGTTTCATAAGAAATATATGAATAATTTAAAAGATCGTCTAATTCGTGCAGCAATGTTAGATATCAGCCTATATGAAGAGGTTGAGGAAGATAAGGGAGCAATGAAGCAGGCGATGGGCACTGTAATGCTTTCGAGTCTAGCGGCTGGTATCGGTAGTTCTAGCCTCTTTGGTCTAACAAATTTGATATTTGGCACTATTGCGGCTTTGATAAGCTGGTACGTCTGGGCCTATATAACCTATTTTATTGGAGCCAAACTATTTCCCGAACCCCAAACCCGTGCTGATCACGGTGAACTATTACGAACAATCGGTTTTTCCAGTTCACCGGGAATACTCAGAGTTCTAGGGATTATTCCCGGTTTAGCTGTACTGATATTTTTTGTCACAGGTATCTGGATGTTGATCGCGATGATTATCGCAGTTCGCCAGGCACTTGATTATCATAGTACTGCCCGAGCGGTTGGAGTATGTCTGGTCGGCTGGATCATTCAAACGGTAATAATGGTGTTGGTATTCAAATTAACAGGTATTTCCCACTAACTCATCCACCAATTTGGTACATCTCAATCTTCTGGTTTGATATTTCCGAGGGTGTTCGAGCAGCTCGCATTTCCGAGTAGCGATCGGTTCTTTTCTTCCAGTTATTGACAATGATGTCTTTAAGTTCAGAATCCGTAGCCCCCATGCGCATCGGAGCTCGTAAATCCTTGCCATGATTGGCAAATAAACAGGTATACAATTTCCCCTCTGAGGATAGTCGAATCCGATTACAGGATTTACAAAACGGGCGGGTTACGGAAGAAATAAAACCGATCTCGCCACTGCCGTCGGCGAATTCATAACGATTGGCGACTTCACCGGAATAACTTTTCTCCTTCGGGATTAAGGGAAATACGTTATTAATAGCTCCAAAAACCTCTGTTGTGGGTACAACTTGGTCGAATTTCCAACCGTTCCGGTTTCCAACATCCATAAATTCAATGAAGCGTATGATAATGCCCGATCCCTTAAACTCATTGACAATGTCAACGAGACAATGATCATTGACACCCCTTTGCACCAACACATTAATTTTGATGGGATCTAATCCCACCTCCTGGGCTTTTCTTATACCTGCTAAGACTCGTGCTGGCGTAAATCCACGCCCGTTCATACCTCCGAAAACCTTGTCATCTAACGAATCAAGGCTAACGCTAACTCGTTTTAATCCTGCGTTCTTCAAAGATTCCGCATATTTTTCCAACCAATGGCCGTTTGTCGTAAGGGCTAAATCATTAATGACATCCAAGGTGTCGATCTTTGAGAATAATTTGGGAAGATCCTTACGTAATAAGGGTTCGCCTCCAGTAATCCTGATTTTAGTAACACCGAGACCCGCAAAGATACGGACAAGCCTCGTAATCTCATCGAAACTCAACCGGTCCTTTTTATCAGTAAACGCATACGAATCCGGATACTCCTCTAAAGGCATGCAATACGTGCAGCGATAATTACAGGCATCAATGACGGAAATGCGAAGATCTCGCATGGGACGACTAAATTGGTCAACGATCATAATTTTGCCTAGCAAATCTTACTCAAATAAAAACTGCTCATTTTTAATTTCAAAAAATCGTGAATCCACCGATTTGCATTCAACTTTTCATCATTTAACCATTTTTTTTAGTTCGATTAAAGCACAATAATCGCCCAGTCTCCTAAAGCGATTCGCATTTTTTATTGCTAGAGCCTGGATTATCCATGAATTTTTAACAACCGGCACCGTTTTTATAGCTCACCCCAACAGTATAATGGCACGGGTTTGCCTTTTGGAAAAATATTTTGATTAGCGTTCAATTCAAGAAAACCATGGCAATAGCCAAACGTCCCGTAATCTCCGGATCCACCTAATTTAACTGGCGTTGCCATGCATCGGCCATCTCGACCAATATCCAAAATTGCCGGCAGAAAATAGGTGAAGGCCTTTTCAAAACGAACTTCCTCGGAGAGAATTGCACACTGCTGTTTTATTTTTTTCTCTCCGCTTGAGCGTCGGAGTTGGGGGACAATATATCGGTAAAAGCAAATAATAGCCGAGACGGGGTTTCCGGGAAGAGCGAATACAGGCTGACCGTTTCTGGATTTCCCGAACCAAAATGGCTTTCCAGGCCGTTGTTTTATCTTGTGGAATAAGACGTTTACTCCTAATAAATCCATTACTTCGGGGACGAAATCGAATTTCCCCATGGATACACCCCCGGTGAGGATCAGCATGTCGGCGCAGGCAAGCGCGTTGGTAAGATACTCAAGTAATTCTTTTTTATCGTCGTTCACATGATATCTAGATACTTGATTGTATCCAAGATGTTTTAAGCTGGCCTCGAGCGCGTAAGCGTTAGACTGTCGGATTTGATGAGGTTCAACAGATGTTAGGACATCCACCAGCTCATCCCCAGTAGAAAGAACCGCTATTTTCGGTTTTTTGTCTACAAGGACTTCCGATTTACCAACCGAAGCAAGAATCGCAATTTGTGGAGATAGAATTCTACGTCCACCTTTCAAAATCAATTCGCCTTCCCTGAAGTCCGAGGCCTGTACGTGGATATTCTGCATCAGTTCTAACTTCAAATCCGGACAGAGTTCAGCGACCATATCCTTGATTTTTATATCCTCGTAGCGGATAACACAATCACAACCTTCGGGTAATACTGCACCGGTCATGACTTCGATACAGGCTTTCTTGTCATCCAATAAAAGGGCTGGAATACCGGCCTTCTGCATTCCGGCTATAGGAAAGGTGGTGCGCCCTTTGTGCCAGGCTGAATGTCTAATTGCAATCCCATCCATCGCCACTCGATGAAATGGCGGTTGATCTCTGTCGGAAAAAATGTTTTCCCGGAGGATGTGCCCAATCGCAGAAGAGAGGGGATATTTGGTCGTTCCGAACGACTTGACATTTTGGAGGATAAGTTGTTCAGCCTCTGGTACTGTGATCATCATATAAAAAGGGTGGACCTTCGGTTTTACACAGATAATATGATCACGAGATCATGATGCCAATTGCATCTGTTCATGCTGTTTT
>JAVJHY011580142.1:0-10835 GCA_035593235.1 Phascolosoma agassizii | reverse complement strand
ATGTCCACCGTCGGTTCATCAATCCGCAGTCCTCCAACCACATTGACATACACATCATGTCCTGTGAAATGGAGTCCCAACCGTTTTTCCATCACAGCTAATAATAAGGCCACACGATTTCCCTCGACTCCTTTGGCCATTCGCTTGGGCATAGGATACGTCGTTTCCGCTACGAGCGCCTGTAATTCCACCAATAATGGACGAGACCCTTCCACACTGGAAACAACAACCGACCCCGCACTTGTCCCAATTCGCCCGGTCAAAAACATAGCAGATGGATTATCGACCTCAGTAAGGCCTTCATCCTTCATTTCGAACACGCCAATCTCATTGGTTGGTCCAAATCGATTCTTGACCGCCCGGAGAATGCGATAGCTTTGTCCCTTATCACCTTCAAGATACAACACCGTATCCACAATATGTTCTAATAATCGTGGGCCTGCTATCACGCCTTCTTTGGTCACATGCCCAATAATGAACACCGGCACATTCGTTCGCTTCGCATACCACATCAGTTGGCAGCCAATTTCTTGGACCTGACTCACGCTTCCAGGGGCAGAAGTCAATTCACTCGTAAACACCGTTTGAATCGAATCCACCACGATAACACGAGGATTTACAGTTTCAGCGACTTTAAAAATTTCTTCTAAGGATGTTGCGGCCACCACATAGAGATTGGGAGAATTTATGCCCAAACGGTCAGCTCGCATTTTGATTTGTTGTGGCGACTCTTCACCCGAGACATACAGCCCAACTTCACCCGTCTTTTCCAACGAATTGAGAGTTTGAAGCAATAACGTGGTCTTCCCGATACCAGGGTCACCGCCAATCAGTACGACTGACCCAGGCACGACACCGCCGCCTAACACTCGATTCAATTCTTCAATTCCAGATTGAAGGCGAAATTCCTCTGTCTGAGTAATCGCCCCTATAGGCACGGCTTCAGGTATCCCATCTGCTACCGTGCGTTGCTTCATGACCGTCGCATCTCGTTGAACTTCCTCTCGCAAGGAGTTCCATTCAGCACATTCCGGACATCGTCCGCTCCAGCGAAGCCCCTGGTACCCACATTCCTGACAGACAAACCGCGTTTTAGGTCGTGCCGCTTTCATAGATGTCTTCTGGCTCTTCACCTTCATCGCTGATTAAAGATGTCGCCGAACCCGTGACCAATCACTCAATACAATGGCTCGCCGTGGGAATCGTTCATCATTTCCAGGAAGAGGTAAGATAATCGTTTGCAATCGGTTTTTGAGCAACACTTCTGCAAAGTCAGCCGTCCGTCCAATCCCTCCACTGACATTTTCCCACCCTTCTTCTTTAAGATCTTCTAGCAAATCAGGTAATGCCATAGTAGTTTTGGGAAGGGTCCTAATCATACCTGGAGGGAACTCTTGTTTCCGAAGCCAGGCTTGAATCACTTCCAACTTCCCTTTTCCTGTTCGATCAATATACGCTAAATTATAATAAAACTTTGCCAATTTACGTAATTCTGCTGGTGCTGCCGAAGAGGATTTCCCGAGGTACAAACCAGGATCCGGAAAACGCTTAGCAAGCTTTGGCGGGGGAGGCTTAGCATCAAGCTCGCCTTCTACGAGGACCGCCAAATCTACCAGTAAAATTGGACGCCGACGCTCCCAAGACAATAAGACACCACGCCCCTCAACCACCTCTGCTTTGGACGCAGTCGCCCATTTCGCGCGCAACTCTAAATTCCCTCTCATTTTCGGAGCAAATTCTAGCTTAGCCCACCCCTGTGAATCCGTGGTGGCCTTCCCAAGTACACGCCCCTGAAGAAAAAATTCCACAGGCTCTTTTGGCATACCTTGTTCACCTCCTGGCCTCTGCTCAGTCAGACGCGCTTGTAACTGCACGGACCGACTTGGAAACGTCAGCGCATCGGTAACATATAATTCAACAGCCCTCTCTTCAGAACCCACGGCAGTTGCATAGGCCACACAGAGCGCCACTAAACTGAAAAGGATCACCATCAATTTCGCAATTTTCTTCATAACCAACTCTACCTAACTATTCTTGATGCGGCCTGTTGAATATTTCTTCCACATTGCACATATATGCACGAGGACGTACGGCTATCAACCACTAGAGAGGGAATGGTCAAAAAAGTCCATCCAACAAGGCCGCTGCGATTTTGATGCGCGGAGCGTACGGCTAGTACGTGAGCACAGCAAAATGGCGAGAACGCCGCTAGTGGCTTTTTTCAACATTCCGATTAAAAAAGTCCCCTGCCTCGCTTCCCAAATGAAAACGCATCAACCCCAGAAAAAATGGCTAGCTGAATATAAAACAACCAACCCATAGGCCAAAAAAACTTTGCCACCACAAGCAGCGCAATCCCACAAACCAAAAAAACTTGTGCGCGTTTCGCACCTAAATACAGATGGCCCATACCTGGCAAAATAGAGAGGAACGCCGCCCCAATTCCGTCAAGTGTTTTTTGATCTTTAATCATACATAACTACCTATCAGCTTCTGCATCTCACAGGCTACAACCCGTGCAAACCATACCATGCCCCCTGACAGAGAGCTAGAGATGACAGAGGTCAACTCGAAAAGATGTCCATGATTATATGATGAGGGAGAGGAATAACCGAGGAGTGAGGATAGAGAATTACTCGAGCTTTCTCTTGCGCAATTCTTCTTCATAGGTTTTCCGGTAGAGCACATCCCATTCTTGCGAACCTTCAGGAACCTGTCGAGAATAGGATTCCAATCGCTTCCGGACCTTTTGCTCGAGCTCTGCTTCGACCTTCATATGTTCGGCAATGACTTTTTTGACTTCGCGCCGGGCTTGCGCGTCATCTCCGACCAAACTGGCTTCTGCCATATTCTTGAAACTTCCCACGATCACATGGGACAAATGCATTTGCTTTTCGTCACTGAGAAGAAAGGCCATAGTTATTTTCTCAAGGAAAAGAAGTGAAAAGTAAAAAGTGAGGAATGAGGAGCAGGAGAGAAGAAAAGATTTTTTCCTTTTTTACTCTGTACTGTTCTCCTTGTTCCCACGGCATCATTATAAAACAATATCACGTTCTTTAATGAGTTTTTTCTTCACCATTGAAAACATCTTTTGATAATCGGCCCGCCCCTCAGCAAATTCTTGTTCAAACTGTTTCAACATTTCCCGAACATCCGCATTAAGCCGATCTTCCGCTTCTAATTCTTTTGTTATTGCGGTTTCTAATTGTTGGATAACGGGTTCAGGCTTCCCTTGAATCTGCAATAATCCCTGAGCAACCAAACGTTCCACCACTATGGCGGCCATTTGGTGAATTCGAGTGGTGTTCAGTCGCATCACACCCCTTCTGGAAGTAATTCAACCTGCATGGTGGTGGCACCTGCAGCCTGTTGCAAGACTTTCGCATCGCCTTCTATTTTCCCAATCACATTCACCCGATCAGCCGGAACAGGATCCTCACCCAAGCTCATAGGCGTTCGTCCAAAAAACACCGCCAACATTTCCCCATTGCCCCAAAAAGCCACATCTCCGACTTTCACCTGATTTTTGGCAGTTTCTCGATAGTCCTTGACACCTGGGACCTTACAATAGAATTCTTCACCCCATTGATTAACCGACGCTGAGATGGGAAGGGCATCAACAATGGCCTGGGCCGTGCGATTCGGCTTTAACTCGGCGAGCAACTGAATCCCGCCAATGGTTATTTTAATTTTATGTGCTTGAAATTCCATGGTTCCTCTTTTTCCATTAAACTGGTAAAACAGAATACGATAACTGTCGAATGTAGCTTGTCCTCTTGGTGAAATCAAGGCTAGAATACCCAGCTCGCCTTGATGCGATTGTATGTTGTCTTCCACCTTCATTTTTCTACAAGGGATCGGCGAAGCCACGGAACGGCTTCTTTGGGAGAGTGGAATAACCAGTTGGGATATCTTTCTCCAGCAATCGACAATTCCTCACATTTCCGCCGCTCGCAAATCGCTCTATGATACGATATTGGAAGAAACCACAGCCCAATGGCGCCAACGCAATTCCCGTTATTTTGCGAAAACGTTAAAAACACGAGACCATTGGCGACTCTATCCTCATTTTCGAGCCAATACCGCATTTTTAGACATTGAAACCAATGGCCTTCCAGCGCCATATGGCGAAATCACGGTTGTGGGCATCTATGGTCGAGGAAAAATGACGGCGCTGATTCAGGGAGAAAATCTTTCAGAACATCGCTTGCAGGATGAGCTTTCTTCATACGATTTATTGGTCACGTTCTTCGGATCAGGATTTGATGTGCCATTTCTGAAAACCACCTACCCTCACCTGATCGTTGATCAACCTCACCTCGATCTGTGCTTTGCTGCACGACGCCTGGGGTTTAAAGGTGGATTGAAAGCGATTGAACATGAGATTGGATGCAATCGGACGACCGCACTCGATGGCCTCACAGGTTGGGACGCAGTTCGCCTGTGGAAAGAATGGCAAAACGGGAATATGGCCTCTAAAAATTTATTACTTGATTACAACGAAGCCGATTGCAAAAACTTGGAACCCTTAGCCGACCTGATCTGTGACCGAATGGTTAGGGATTATGGTCCATCAAAAAAAGTTGCCATCGCATCATGACCATGTCCTCCTCACAATCATGGAGAGGTATGGGACTCACCGATACCGGGCGAGTCCGCAAGATGAACCAAGACGCCTTTTCTCTTGACAATGATCGTCAACTTTGGGTCGTGGCCGATGGTATGGGCGGCTATGCAGGTGGGGAAGTTGCCAGCCAAATAGCCGTAGAGACAATCCCGGAATTCTTCAGAAACCACAGGGAGAGCAATTCTTCCACCTCTGTGCCATCGGCAACGCTTGAAACGATTTTAGTACAGGCCATCGAGGCCGCCAACACAGCCATACGCGAAAAAGCTAGCCACAATCCTGAGATCAAAGGCATGGGTACGACGGTCGTTGTTGTCGCCATCACCCATTCAGACGATCAAAGTCAGGCGGTGATTGCCCATGCCGGCGATAGCCGAGCGTATGTTTTTAGAAATCAAACCTTATCTCTTTGGACGAGAGATCATACTCTGATGGAAGAACGGCTGGAGCTCAAGCTCATTACTCCTGAACAGATAAAGACGCACCCACTTCGACATGTCGTCACTAGAGGCCTCGGCATCGAGACACAAGCCCTTCCTACCGTCAAAACCTATTCGCTTGAACCAAGCGACCTTCTCCTACTCTGTTCGGATGGCCTGACGAAAATGCTCGACGACCCAGAAATTCAAACGCTCATGAAACGTGAAGCGCCAAACATCGAGCAGATGGCTCACACTTTTGTGAAAACGGCTAATCGCTTAGGAGGTGAGGACAATACAACTGTGGTGGCAATCGGTGCAGCGCCGACACAAGGCTAGAAGATCTGCCACCTACTTTCCGTTAGGCCTTCGAAACAGAGCAGACCAACCAAAATACCCGACCGCATCTTTCATATTCGAAAACCACCGGTGGGCAAAACTCATCGCCGGATCCGTCACATATTGCAGCGTCAAGACAATCCGTTCTTCGCCCTCAGCCAGTGGACTCACGGCATGGTGCAATTTATCGCCATTAAAAAAAATGAAGGTTCCTGGCTCAGTGGGTAAAGATAGTTCCTGGACTTCCCGACCTGTTTCTTTGGTATGGAGACGGCAAAGTAACTGACTACTCGATTGATCGCGCAAACCGATCAACACCGTATAGCGTGCTCCTTTATAGTAAGAGGTATCATAATGATACCCAATATGATCACCAGGTTCGGTGTAAAAATAGAGCGCACAGGCATGTGGATCTTCATTTGGGCACGGCAATAAAGGCACTCCTGCAATTTGGCTGAGCATATTGATCCACCCCTGATGCTGGTACAACGCCAGCATCGCCGGTGCTGATTCTTGAAGGAGATAATAGCTCACGCTCCCACCTTTTTTATGCTTGGGAATAAAGTTTCGATTAATTTTAGGACGGACGCACTCCACTTCCTGCATAAACTCGGCAATCAAAGATGTTGGGAGTATCTTTTCTAACGCTAAAAATTCTCCTTGCGCCCAATATTGGCGTGACCATTCGTCTATGTTGACCATAGATACAACGTCCGTTACCTGCTGATCAAGACTATTCATTGAAGTTGACGACATCCTAAACTCCCCTGCTTCTAAGAAAACTTTCAATACATTACTGGCACTTTATCATGTCAAAAAAAAAACCGCACCGTTCATTCAGAGGCCTTCTATCACTTGACCACAGGCTACTCGGACTTTTATCGTCGCTTAGTGATCATCAAAGTCCTGCGCCCAGCGCACAACAAAGGGATAAAAAAATTTCATGAGTCTCCTTCCTTATCGCGATCTGATACTTGGGAAAGATTATTGGATACAGGATCAGATCTTGCCCAATGCTTTGGAAGTAGCCCAACGCTGCATAGCCCAAAGCTCTTGGACCTTAGGCTCTCCCTGGCGTCCTGAGCCCTGGCCAGGGATGCGTGCGCCAGGAGCCTTGACCCCTGATGAAGTCAAGATCGTCGAAGATTGCATCAAGCAACAACTCAAGATCCCTAGCTTAATTCCACAAACTGATTCAGAAGCAGGGCAATCAGGACATAATCATATTCAGATTTGTGGAGGATCGGAAGGAGTCGCACGGCCACATGTCGACTCGGCCAGAATTTGTGATTATGCGGCTGTCCTCTATCTACACCCTAGTCCTCCAACAACGCATTCTGGCACCTCCTTTTTCCGACTTCATCTTCCAGGAGAACAACCCGACGGCAACTATTGCCCAAAGGAGTTTGAAAGTTTAAGCGAGGTACCAGGACTCTCTCGAGAAATGGACCCCACGATGTTCGAGGAAATTCTCGAAGCCCCCTATGCATTCAACCGTCTAGTGGCCTATAAATCTGACCTCATTCATTCAGCTACTGGATATTTCGGGTGGGATCATGTTCTTGCCTCAAAACGCATGGCTGTCGTCTTCTTTTGGAAAGCCCAAGGGTCATGATGGCTCAATTCATAGAGGACCGCATGTCAACGAAAGTTGATGCAACGAATTGAGACTAGTTCAATTGAAAAAACGAGTTGAGAAAAGACCCGATTCCCGTTAATGCTGGAAGGCCAACAATTTAATCTTCTGGTGAGGCACCTTCTTGGAGATAAGATCCTTTCACCCAGCCCACATGATTATGAAAGCGGACTCGGCACCATCGTAGGGAGATAGCCAGGTCGCGTTCGTATTCAGAAAAACGCTCCCAATCCATGATGGTAAAAGCAGGGTTGCAGCCAAGGTTTTCTAGATGCTCAAATCCCGAAGGAATCTGTGCTACGACTGAAAACTTTACTGATGGTCCTTTTCGTAGATTAAGATGGTCATCGTGTAAAACGCCGCGCACAGCCCAATAATCAGGACCATCGGCCTCAGCCCCGCCAATATTCGGCCAAGACCCCAATAGAGCAAGTCCCAATAAAACCCAAATAATTTGCACTACCCTAAAACGCATTCGGATTAATGAACGCCAGTTGAGGGAGATGTGGTAAGGCACGTTTCCCAGGACACGCGGTATTCTTAAAGTCCTGGTGTACATAGACAGCGCGGTCCGTCGGTCGCATTGAACCGAGATTCTTCATCGCCGGAAACGTCCCATAGTCAGGATGACTGGGAGCATATCTCAACCATCCTAAAAATCCTGATAGTAAATACATCCGTTTGGCCACCTCAATACCCGCCACATCGTCTTCGTGAAAATTTCCGGCCAACGCAATGCCAATACCTGCGGTATTATGCCCTTTCGTATGGGCCCCGGCACGATCTTCTCCACGACCTTCACAGATTACTATCGCGTTCTTCTTCGCCATCAAATAGACAATAAAACTATAGGGTACATCATTCCCTAGATCTGGGCGAATCATCTGCAACCGTCGCATATTTCGAAACACTTCAGGCAAGGTCTCCCACAATATGGGCGAGGTATCATTCCCATCAGGCACCACCGTATGGTGAATAATCACATGAGTCCGCTTGCGACGAGGCACACGATGCCCAAGCCGCGGAAAAGCACTTTTGGCACCCCACCCCTTGCGGTCAACAAAAGTTAAACCGGGAAGAATCTCAAATTTTGCCATAGAAAAACCTCCACGTTACAACCCCACAACAATCCAACTCACTCAATTATTCAGCCTCTTGCGAAATGTATTTCTCATACATCGAACCCTCCGCTCCGCTATGTGCTTCCAGTGCATCCATGAGCATCACCATAAAAACCAACATTAACAAAATCTACGTAAAGCTTACCTCCTGGCCCATTGGCATCAAATTCTATTAAGCCTTGAAAAAACAAGAGGTTTGCCTGACAACTCTACACGTATTTTGTTGGCGTTCTCACCCGTCCTTTTCCAACTATTAAACTTCTTCGCGGTTTTACCGATAAATTTTAAATACCTTATTTCATCCATTTTTTATTCATTTGATAAATGTCGTCGATTAAAAAAAACAGTCTCGTGACCCAACGCTTAGAACGACTCCGTCAACGACTTATCTCTCATAGCCTGAATTTCAAAGGCACTTCTGCCAGACGCCTATGGCTTCTGGCATTGACCCTTCTCACACTCGGTGGTTGCGCGGTGCCAGAAATGTACCGCGAAGAACATCAATTAACGAATTTACAGATCGTTTTTTTGGACAAACAAAGCCTCCACAACGAATGGGAAGCTCGGACGGGTCAGCCAGGAGTCGAGTTTATGGCCTCCCGTGGGCAGTCCACCATGCCTCAAGTGACAACCCTGAAGGGGTTTTTTGATTTTTCGTCGAATACTCTCTATTGCCCAAAGTGGGATTTTGAAGTGTGCGGGCATGAACTCCATCATGCCGCGTTGGGACATTGGCACCCAGCCCACCACTAATCCCCTCAACCACTCTTTCCTAATTAAACAGTAGACCTTTCTGATGCTACCTTGAAGCAGGGGCGGATAGGATTCAGGTGAGTTTAGACTTTGCCAGGAACCTTAGGGATCGCAATCGGAAAATCTTGGATAGTCTGTGGCTTCGTGGTGGTAGGTGTTTGTAGCCCGTTTGTTAAGACCTTCACTCGGCCCGATAAATAAAGGTCTAGGCTATTCACAGTGATCGCTCCTGCTTGTCGATAATCTGCGCCCCCTTGTAGTCCTTCAATTAATGCCTTCGTAAAGGCTCCATTACCCCAACTAGGATCTTCTATCGCAAACTGTCTGCCAGTGGAGGCAGCAAACACCACCGCTCCATTTTCTGCACTCGTCAACTCGTTCACAAAGGCGTTGATATCCGCAACGCCTCTCCGCATACCCATCACATCTCCAGCATGGCACGAATCGACAAACAGTAAGGTTTTCCCAGCCAACGTAGCGACAGTATTTTTGATATCAGAGTAAGGGAGACCCGTCCGACGAAGACGCGTGGTCTCGGCATCCACCGGCAGAAAATAATAGATCCCTCCACTATCATTCACACCATGCCCCGCAAGAAAAATTAACGCCACGTCTGAAGAGCTAGTCGCTCCATCAAGCCAAGCCAATCCTTCTAAAATGTTATCCTTCGTGGCCTCCTGGTCAGTGAGCGTAGTGACATTCACCTCTTCATAGAGACCACCAGCTTGCCCCTTCAATACCTCTGTGAGATCTTGTGCATCTTTGGCTGCAAAGGACAGGTTCAAGGTCGGGTCGGAATACCCACTGATCCCCACAGCCAACACATTCAGTTTGGGTTTGCTCAAAATCTGGGATTCTTTCCCCTCCCACCGCAGACGGACAGTAGCTGGTTCGCTAGTAGCCCACCGGTTTTTCGCAATAAGGGAGACCGAGATGTCCCTCGGTGGAACTGAGAGAAGATATTCCTGTGTCCCAGCAGTTTGTCGTTTTCTTTCTACGACTTTAAGGCCGCGTGTCTGAGGAACTCTCCGACCATCAATAAGCGCCATCACATTTGTCACAGGTTCCCCAGAGGGGCTTCTCACCGTATATTTAATGGAAACAGTTGATGAGGTTACGGATTCGTAATTCGATGGAGAAAGAATCGTAACAACCGGAGGAATAGGCACCGCTTCGCTTGCCTTTATTTTCGTATCGGTCAACCCAGCGGTTTTCAATCAGCCCTTTTTTCAAAATTCTCACATATTCTGCGCCCAGCGGTTGCAGCGCTTCCATGATTTTATCCACCGCCTCGTTGTAGGTCAGGACGCTGAGATCGTACACGTGCAAATCGTCCAGTTTGAGCAAACGCTTCCTGAGATCGAAATAACGGTGCAGGGGCTTAAGGTTATCGTGCACGCTTTGGATCAAGCTGTCGTATACGTTCTCGGGAATGTTCTCGGAGAACAGGGCCTGCCCTCGAACAGACGGATAATTACGGGCGCGGGCATAGAAGCTATCTTTTTTGATGCTGCTCGCCAACAGGGAGGCGTAGGTGAATTGATGCTCCTGGTAAGCGCAATAATAAGCATCGAACGTGTCTTTGCGAATTCGCCGGTCGTAGTTCTGCATCAGGCTCTGAAAATTGCCGTGGGTGATTTCGACTTCCTCACCCTTCTCGTCTTTCACTTTCCCTAATTTCAGATCGGCGTTGTCGAGCATATCAAACCCTTCTCTCGCCGCCCGTGCCATCTCCTGAGAAGCTGCGAGAAGGGATTCTTCTTTTTCGGAAAGGGTAAAAGCCTTCATGCGCTCTGGATTAACTGATTGTGAAGCCAAATAATTAACTTGCAGTTTATTAATGACATTTTCACAAAGTGTAGCCGTTTTAGGTATGTATTGTACAATATACTTCATTAAATCAATCCAGATCTTATCAAAATCTGAACTCCAAACACCGG
>JAVJHY011580032.1:0-10836 GCA_035593235.1 Phascolosoma agassizii | reverse complement strand
CACGATGTAACCGGGATGTCCGCCGCCGACGCGCGTCGTCTTCATGCGTCGACTCGCCGCGAGATCGGCGGGGCCGAGAGAGAGACCCTGCATACGCGGACTCGCGGAACAGATTTCCTCGACGTTCGCGACGCCGAGAGCCGTCTCGAGGATGGCATGAATCATCAGAGGCTTCTTGAGACCGGCGCGTGCCTCGAGCTGAGCAAGCAGGCGATCGACGTAGTGGATGTCCCAGGCGCCTTCGACCTTGGGGACCATGATGACGTCGAGTTGATCACCGATCTCGGTCACGAGCGTGAAGATGTCGTCCAGAAACCACGGGGAGTCGAGAGAATTGACTCGGGTCCAGAGCTGGCAATTGCCGAAGTCGACCGAGCGACCGATCTTCACGAGCCCCTCGCGTGCCGCGATCTTGTTGTCGGCCTGAATCGCGTCCTCGAGGTTGCCCAGCAGCACGTCGCATTTTTGCGCCATGTCCGGGACCTTGTTTGCCATCTTGGCGTTGCTCGGGTCGAAGAAGTGAATCATTCGTGAGGGTTTGAACGGGATTTCACGAAGCGGTTCGGGTGCTCCGAGGGCCATTGGTTGAAAGAAATCTTTTGCGCTGCGCATTGGGAGCTCCTATTCGTGATTGCGGAAGTCGTCGATTCAGATGTCGTAGAGCTTGATGATCTCGATCTTACCCGTAGGCGCGGCTTCGAGACACAGGTCGCAGAGAACACATTCGTCGAGATTGGTCTCGTCGATTCGAAGACCGCCGTTTTCGGCGACGAAAATCGAAACCGGACAGACCTCTTCGAGCTTCTTGGCGATTTCGGCATCAGCCGCCACTGAGGCATCGACTTTGACGTCGATGAATTCTCCCGGCATGAATGAGCTCCTTCTTGGCTTACGTGGCCTATTTCTTCGTGTGCTGACACATCGGGTCAGCCGTGAGAGGGAAGTGTGCGAATGCCGTGCTAGGCGGATACGAGCCGCTTGCGAATGAGATCCGGGATTTCTTCGATGCGCTCCGCGACCAACAAAGCCGCAACCCACGACGCCTATTCCGAGTTCTTTCATGGGAGTATTCCTTATTGATTCATGGGATTGGCTTGTCGTAGCGGGGACGTCCACGTCACCGCATTTGGACGCCAGACGCGGTGACGTGGACGTCCCCGCTACGTTACACGCTAGGCAGGTAACAATTTCCGGGCCAGTGCTACCGCACCGTTGGCGTTGCTGCTGTACCCGTCGGCTCCGACCGAGTCGGCGTACTTTTGGGGTGATCGGTGCCCCGCCGATCATGACTTTGCATTTGCCCAGAGACTCCGCCTCACGCATGGAGTTGATGACGCCTTGAATCTCTGGCATCGTTGTGGTCGGCAGGGTAAGGCCAATGTCGTAGCCGGCGCCCTGGGGACGGGAGTTCCATTGTAGTCTACGGACGGCGCGTTGGTGGCTATGCCTGCATCAATAGCACCACTACCCTCCTGAAGATAAAAATCTGCATTCGCGGCATCAACGAAAAGGGGGTTTGTCGTCAGATTATTGGTCAAGGCTGCCTGCGCTCCCGCCGTCGCACCTGACGTATACCCAATTCGACCTTGTATCGTTTAACGAGCAAGGCCAAGGCCTTATGTATTCCTCGTCTTTGCTCTGGCCAGGAAGATGAACGCCAGAAGTCCGGCTAAACCAAGCGTTGAAGGTTCAGGGACTCTGATGACTAGGGATCGCTCGGCAATGAGGATTGGAGAATCGTACAAAGGGACATCCAAGAAGGTGGCCAGTTCCACTCCTTGTTGCCACTGGTTCGCAGCCACGTCGTAAACTTCTCCCGAGATTAAATCGACGTACACTGGATCGACGAAGTCGAGATCGTTAAAAACAAGTGTCACATCCGTGTAGCTATCGCTATTTCTCGGAGTTTCGCCGTCGTTCCAAACGGTAACCACAGGGAGTCCGTCGGTATTCTCATAGGCGAACGCCGAAAGCCGATTCACCGTATTGCCACTGAAGGTAAAGTCCTTAACTCGACTGAGCGAATCGTCAAAGATCGCCGTGAGGTGTTGTACTGCCATGTAGGCCGTCTTGGGAGCAACGACCTGCTGTGTGATGTCGTCGATTTCGATAATCCCCTTGCTGTTCTCCTCTCTGTTTTCGTACTGCATCTCGACGAGGCCGAACAGCGAACTGGGGATATCGTGGCCCAGGTCGCCGAGCATCCGCCGCAAGTCCCATTTGGCCTGCGAACGCTCTGTCCAATCGTAATTACTCAACGCAAATTGTCTCTGACGCTGCGATGGGGCGCCGTTCTCGCCCTGCAGAATCTCAATACTTGGATCAAATGCCTTCACGAGGTTTCGCAAGGAGATAGCATTGCCATACGAGCTGTGGGGATTGAAAGCGTAGGGATGGTAGCTTACCACGTCGACCAGATCGAGTTTCCCCTGTTCTTGAAGCCGCTGCAACATGTCGGGGACGTAGGTCAACATTTGAGAGCCAGTTACCGCTCCGGCAATAATAGTCGCGTCCGGCTGTAGGGTACGGATTCTCTCAGCCGTACGGGTCATAAAATCGGCATACTGCGTCGCACTGATATTCCTCGACCAATCTGGCTCGTTCCATATCTCCCACTCGTCGACATACGAACCATAGCGTTGGACGTACGCATCAACGTAATTATCCCATGCGTTCAGTGCCTCGGTCGATGTGGGAAGGGGCGACCCGAATTCCCGCGTGCCGCCATTGGCGTAGATGCTATTGCCGTAGCTGAGCGAGACCCACGGCACGACCCCGCGGGAAACCATGTCGGGCACGATGTTGTCCATCCACGCCCAATCATAGATTCCTCGAGTCGTCTCGGTGCGGGCCCAGCCCGACTGAATGCGGGCCTTCTTTACTCCCAGGGGGCCAAGATAATCTTTCCAGTTGTCGTAAACGGTGAAACCGCGGCCCATGGTTTCAGCACCGATGGACCAGTTCGAGGCCGTTATATCCAAGGCGTCACGGGGCTGGACCTGTGCGACGACGCTTCCGTACCGACTCATAGGATCTGCACCGAACGCTCGGTGGGGCACGTTAGTCGCAACGACTGCCAGCACGATCGCCGGAATGAAGCCGCGATAATAAAATTTGGAGAGATTCATGTTCTGCACTCCTTCGGAATTTTGCGATAGTAATAGTACAAGGCTGGCGGACACTGGGCGGGGCGATTCTTACATCAACCCGTAACGGAGATATAGCATCAAGCGTTACCCGATCGCCCCCTCCGCCGCACCAACACACACAGGGCAGCCAACGTTTCGAGCAGCAGCGAACTTGGTTCAGGCACTACGTTCAGCGTCACGTTTCCCGCTCCATAAACAACATCCCACTGCAATTCGGCCAGTGGCGGCAGTGAGAACGTATCGAACAGCGTGTCGCTGAGCGACGCGGCAGTGAGAATCTCAAAACTATTGCCAAACGCGGGCACAAAGCCTCCCAAGAGCTTGACGGAGAGCAAACCCGCCAAGCTCGCATCTCCCGCTAGATCGACCAAATCAAATTGCGTCACTCCCGCAAGTTCGATGGCAAGCGTCCCGGCGTTGAGGTTGTAATCCCCGATGATGGAAGTCATACCGATCGAACCACCCGGACTTAACGTGCCCCCATCCTGATCCAAAGTACCCATGAACGTTTCCACTTGCAGCCTACCTCCCATAAAATCGAACTCGCCTTCTGCATCGATGGTGCTTGCGCTCAATACGCCGCCGGAAAGCACGACGCTTCCCTCAGGCCAAATGTGGAGCGTGTCCGTTTCAACTCGTCCGCTGTTGATGCTCAATTCAGCGGCCGAACCCGCTGCAGATGCGCTTCCAGCAACATCAATCGCTTGAGCGTTGTTCCAGATCGCTGCCGACGCGGTAACTTTCGCCGCCGATCCGAAGCCGGCGCCGATCGTCGTGTTAACCGTATGAAGCTCACCGAAGCCAGCCAATCTCAGGTGGCTGGTCCCTTGATACTCGCCGACAGCCAACGATGGTTCAGCGGCCGAGTTGCTCGTGAGCGCATAAGATTGTCCACCAGAAATACTAAACGTTGTGTCACCTTGGCGAACACTGGCTCGCTGATTGGTGACGTCTGAGGAGATCATGACCGCGTGCGCTGCACCCTGCCGAGAGAAGATGGCGTGGTCGGTCGCGCCCGGCACGCGCGTAAACCAGTTCCCTGCTGCATGAAAGTCTCCGCTCGCTGGTGCCTCCCAACGCGACTCGCCAGCCTTCTGGGGAATCACTTCGGAGATACGTATGTTCCAACTCCGAGTTCCGGTGGCGTATTGCTGATGCGTCCAGAAGATTCCCGGGTCGGCCGGATCAATATCGGTGGCCGAGTAGTCGCCCCAGCGATTGCGGCCACTGGACAACCATTGATAGCTGGACGTTCCCGCTTTGATCCTGGTTGGATCGCCAAACGAAGTGACACCGCCGCTGGTCGATCCAACGACGGCATAGCTGCTGGGAAACTGACCGGCCAGCGGCCCGGTTCCGGTCATGCCAATCACCACGTCCCCCTCGGCATTGGCGGCGATCGAAGCGTATCCGAAATCCAAAGTGGGATGCGAGATCAAACCATCTTGGATCAGCTTATTGGTATTGGCATCGATCTTGAACCAATGAACGGCAGGAAAGCCCACGCCGGGGCCTAGGATCGAGTCAACTTTATGGACCCCCCAATAGACGTCCCCTATACGTTGGACGCGAGACGAAATACGATCAAATCCGAACTCCAGATTTTGGCTGCCATCGGGTTGCCTTGCTTTTAAGGTGGCGCCTTGGTGATCCATCACTTGCACATCGTCAATATTGGTTATCCCTGGCGACCTCACCGGTCCGGTGATCACCGATCGCTCAATAGAGCGCCGAGCAGCGCCGCCGACAATAGCAAACAACTGTCCGGTCACTTCCACGTTGTCATGATCGACCACAGGTTGCCAGTTGAAAGTGAAACTGGATCCAGCCGCGTTCTTGACGTCCTCCAATAAAGTGCTGTTGGCAACCGATGGCGTTGGGGCGAGCAAATCGGCCTTGGGTAGAACCAACACGTTCACATCCGTTCTCGCTCCTGTTCCGCTGTGCGGAAACATTGTTGAGGAGATGTAAACGCCCTCTTTACCGAATCCGAGCAGCGGGAAATCGGGCCAGTGTTTTTTGTCCCCGTCGGCGGCGATGTTGAATCCTGTCCAACCGTCCGCCGGGTTGTCCGATTTCGAAACGGCCACCACAAGGTTGTTCCCACCGCTCGTGTTCACCGACACGGCAAAGAAGCGGCGTGAACTGGGGTCGTACACCACGCGCGGGTCGAATGTTCTCGTGCCACTGAACCCCTGACCATACACATTCCAGAAGCTGTTCAGGCTACGGTCCTCCATCAGTGTTCCGGTCTTGTCGTAGAGCCGATACCGTCCGTTGATCATTTGCACGACGTGATCCGGCCCGGTCGCACCCATCGTATCGGGCGGTTTGATTCCCGTCACTGCACTACTGGCCCCTTCAAAGTCCGCTCCCACATCAAATTCCTGAGCCAAAACGCTGCATGGCATCAACGGCCACGAGATTAAACACAACATAATACCCAGACAACAACAAAAAGAAACCGAGGTGCGAAACATGATAGTTCTCCAAGGATTGAAGATGAATACGTCGGGCTTGCTGATTTGCTCAGCGGCCAGCGACGTTTGATTGGAAAAAGCGTGTCAGATACTTATTCTGCTCAAAGTAATCTTCGAGCCACCCGTCAACGCCTCCGCCGCACCAACACGCCCACGGCAGTCAGCGCTCCCAGCAACAGCGAACTTGGCTCGGGAACACGTGCGACACGAAAACCAATGTCCAGACTAGAGTCTTCGGGGAGGCCACGGTTTCTACTCGACGTGGCCAAAGGGCTAGATCCGTTATAGCTCGTCCCAAAGATCTGCCACGAGCTCCCAAGCCGACCACGGTAATACGAATAAAGTTGTGTAGCTACAATTGTCTCGTTCCACTCCCTGACGTTACCCCCCTGGTCGAATGTGCCGTAGGGGCTTTGCGATTGTGTATACGCTCCACCATCGGTCAGCGGGTAACTGCTGACGCCAGTTGTGTAGCTGTCACTGGCGTCGTCTCTGAAGTTCGCCGAATTGCCCGTGTCGGCCGAGGGGAGGTTGTTATTCGGTATCGTGTCGCTTTGCGTTGGAAACTCCCAGTAATTTCCCGTGACGCCATCGTTCTTGTGGTAGGCCGCCTTGTACCACTCGTCTTCGCTGGGCAGAACCCATGTAGCGCCTGGGTTGCGCGTGATGCTGTTCCCGATGGAAGGAGTCGGCGTGCCGCCTAGAAGCGTGTAGCTGCCGGTTTCTGTATCGCTACTGCCTTGACCGTTGTGCAACCAATTGGCAAATCGGATCGAGTCGAACCACGAGGCGTAGTTCACTGGCTTGTCGCCGTAGGTGTAATCATTTCCGTCGGCTCCGCCTGGGCCGTTGCCAATCGAGTTGGCCTTCACTGCATACGAATAACCGCCGGGCGAACTGCTTCGGGTGATACCACCATCTGTGGAGCTGCCCATGTTTTCATTATACAGCTCGTAGGGATCGGCTGAGGCGACCCCGTTGAGAAACTCAACATACTGTGCGTTGGTGACCTCGGTCTTGCCGATGCGGTAGTTGTAATTGACGGCGCCAAATCGAAGGTTGAACGGATTCCAGGAACCTGTGGCTGTGAGCCCGTCCGGCTCATTGCCTGGATTGCCGACCGGGACGGTGTCAATCGTCACGGTCTGGGCCGCGGAGGCGTACGAAACTGCCAGTAACAAGAATGCGAAAGTTGTGATTGTCTTCATTGGTTGTGTTCCTTTTCAAAAGATCAAGAGATAACAAGAAATAGTGTGTGAAGGCGTGTTACTCAGAAAGAGCAATACACGACGCAGAAAGATAACTCTCAACCAACTTGGCAGAGCGCTATTGCGACACTTCGAGCGGTGGGCCATAGAAGGCCCGATGAATAATCACTGGTTCTTTTCCCTGGGCAGTCTCTCGACTGCAAGCCATCTCTTCTCATTCCCCTGTTCCACCCGCGAATATAGACAGCCGAAGTTCTTCACGCAAGCAAATTCTATCAAAACATATCAAATACTTCGTTTCATCCAATTCAGACGTTGTCATGAGTGAGTCCTGTCTTGGGCGAAAAGAAGACATGGAAAGCGCCGGGATAAACCGGGTTGCAGTTGAATTGCGATAGGCACTTAGCAAACCGCGTGCGGAGTTCTTCCAGACACGCTGTTGCTTCGTGAGGGTGCTCGAAGCCGATCACGAAGTCATCCGCAGAACGTACTACAACCACATCACCGTGGCAGCGGTTCTTTCGCCACCACTCGCTCGGGGGGAATAAGAGGCAAAAAGGGGGCTTTCTACATTATTGAATAAGTAGAATGTCCCCTTCATGCCCAAATTTCTGAAAAAACGACTAAAATCTATTCCAAATATACCTGTTCTGACACATATATAACCATCGCTGCGTGGGACTGCGCGGATCGTAATGTTTTTCTGACGGAGAACAGAGTTGGGAAGCCACGAATCAAATCACAGCAGCCATACCCCTGGCTTCGTCCAGCTTTGGACGAAGGAGACCCAGGTGCTGTTCTCCTATATTTTGTCGCTCGCGCCGCACTGGGCAGATGCGGAAGAGATTCTGCAAGAAACGGGCAAAGTAGCCTGGGAAAAGTTCGCCCAGTTTGAGGAGGGGACCAACTTTCGGGCATGGTTGTTCCGGATTGCGCACTTGAAAGTCCTGGAGTATTACCGCGAACGTCGTCGGGACCGTCTGGTGCTCAGCGACAGCGTGATACACCACATAAGCGAGATATTTCAGCAAGAGTCGGATGAGCTTGCGGATCGTACGGCAGCTTTGCAGCGTTGCCAAGCCAAGCTTGCTGGCAGCGACCAGCTGATTATCCGCTTGAGATATCAGGCAGGCGCGTCGGTGAAATCGGTGGCAGCCACAGTGAATCGGACCTCAAGTGCTGTCTACAAATCGCTAAGTCGAATTCACAAGTCTCTGCTGGAATGTATGCAGAGGTCTTTCGTCGAAGAAGAAGCCTCATGACTCATTCAGATAACTTCCAACAAGAGTTGCACGAGCTGCTATCAGCACTGTTCGATGGTGCATTAACCTCCGATCAGGCTGTACAGCTCAAAGGCTTGCTAACCCACGATGAGGCCTATCGTTACTACATTCAACATACCCATCTTCGCGCGATGCTGCATTGGAGCAATGCCGGTGTGCGCGAGTGGGGGCCAAGTGAGATTGATTCGATCGGCGTTGCCGAATTATTGAATGAGGCAGGGCAAGAAACGCTGCAACAAATCGAGTGCGAGAACCAAAGTGAACAACCGGAAACCGGGATCCGTCTAAAGGAACGGCCGAGTCGGCGGATGCTGTTTCTTGCAATCGCCTCAAGTCTGTTGCTCGCCTTCTTCGGGGTTAGGAGTCTGGTGAACCGCCAGGCGGATCTAGAACCAGCGGACGCTCGTCAGGGGGCTGTTTTCGCGGTCTGTCGAGTGGCCGATTCGTTGAAGTGGTCTGACGGCACGCATCGACGCCTCAAGTTGGGGGATGCCGTCCGAACGGGACGCTTCGCTCTGGAATCTGGTGAGCTGCAGGTCGAAACATTTGGGGGCGCATCGCTCACGCTCCAGGGGCCCTGTGATGTGTCATTTGAATCCGCGGACCGAGTGGTTTGTCACCGTGGTCGTCTTCTGGCCAATGTATTGCGGGACGATGCCCATTTAGTTGTTGCCACGCCGGCCGGTGAGGTGCTTCATTATGGGACGGTGTATAGCGTGAACGTGGTCGATTCCGGCGCGACAGAACTATCCGTTTTCGACGGATCGGTGGGGCTCAGTTCTGTCACCGAGGACGGTACTCCAGAGTCGTCGCACGTTGTTTTCGGCGGTGACGCGATTCGTGTCGATGGGTCCGGGAAAGTTATTGCGATCGAAGGAAAATCCCAACGGTCCCCCGATCAGCTGGGATTCCACTCCACTGACAGCAACGAACCTTTTCATCCCAGACCGATTGTTATTGGCCCTGCTGGCTTCGACGTAACGCATGTGAAGTCGAAAAAGAAGGAAATCACATGCCTGCGCGAAGCGGATTTACTGCTGGCGGGAAAGATCGACTCGTCCGAAGAGTATCGCGCCTCGGACGTCCCCTGGATCGACTATCAATACCAGGACAGGTACATGCACGACTACCTACAAAGCAAATATGGAAATCCGTATTTAGACCTATTCAAAAAGAACGATCCGTTCCCCGGTTGTGGTTCGGTAGTGCTGGGCAAGCATTACAACAGTTTTGCGATTCGCGCAACTGCGCAGCTGGTCGTCCCCGACACTTGGCTCTACTCGTTTGCGGTGGTTGCCGACGACGGCGCGCGACTGCGTATCGACGGTCAAGACGTGGTTGTCGACGATGGCACTCATTCCCCACTATTGTCCATCGTGACGCTGCCGCTTCAGGCGGGTGTCCATGCGATTGAGCTTGTGGCCTACAATGTCGGGGGGATCTGTGCTGTGGAGCTTGGTGTTGCACCCGGCAAAGTTCGGGACATGCACGAATTCAGGCTGTTAACAAAATGAAATTACTTGCGATGTTCTGTCTGTCATTTTAATTGTCCCCACTTGACTTAAGTTTATGCTGCCCTGTTATACGAACACACTTACCACTACCACGAAGGAAAACAAAGAATGAAACTCAAACAAACACCCCCAGGCCGACGAACAGATCGGCAACTATCCACCTTCGGTTATCGCACCTTGATGGCTGCAGGCCTTGCCTGTTTGCTGCTGGGCAGTTCACTATCGCAAGCCGCCACGGTCGGGTATTGGCGATTTGAGGGCGATTCCAATGGCTTCCTGGCAGACTCGGGCACGGAAGGCCACGACTTGACGGCACTGGCCGGTGATGCGCCCGCGACCCAGCAAATGATTCCCGGCAGCGGACCCAGCTCGACGTTTGATGGCGCCATTGCGGGTAACACGCAGATGGCTGCGTTCGCCCCAGACCTCAATAAAGGCGACGGGTTTGTCGTCAACGATACCGATGCTTTTTCCGTTACGAAATTTACGATCGAGGCGCTGATCCATCGCGAATCCAACATGGCTGACGACAGCATACCAGTCTGGAATGTAGCTGGGCATTACAACACTAAAGCTGATTTCGGTGGTGAGAACGATCGAAGTTGGGATTTCTTCGTCAGAGATGGCGAGGGTTTGTCTGACTTTGGCCAGTTGGAGCTGGCAGTTTCCTCAAATGGCGCGTCATCGGGCTACGAGAAGCTCCCCTCGGCTATTGTTCTTGACACAGACAAGGACTACTACGTTGCCGTATCCTTCGACCTCTCCAATCAAACTGACGGCGTAACGTTCTATGCCAAGGATTTGACCGGTGGCGGTCCGATGCAGGTCGAAAAACTGGGGCACACGCGGACTGCTCTTCACGATGCTGTTGGGGAATTTAACATCGGGAAAGGGCATAATCCCTCCCAAAATCAGGGAGATGGATTCATCGATGAGGTCCGCCTCTCGAACGTCGCCCTGGACCCCAGCGAACTGCTCGTACCGACCGTGCTAGGCGACTTCGATGGCGATGACGACGTCGACGGTGCCGACTTCCTGAAATGGCAGCGAGAACTGGGCGATGCGACGAATTTGGGCCTTTGGCAAGACAACTTCGGCACTCCTGCGGCGCCTGCCGTTGCAGCCGTGCCGGAGCCGGCCTCTTGGATACTTATTTGCACGATGATGGCACTGATTGCCCCTCGTCGGCGACACCCGTTTTT
>JAVJHY011579921.1:0-10842 GCA_035593235.1 Phascolosoma agassizii | reverse complement strand
CGCGCTCGTTCGACCTCTAGCAGGCCGTGGGAGGCTCGTGCCATCCTCAAAGGGCGCTGAATCCGCGCTGGCTGCGTTCCGCTTCCTCCGAGCCTCCACGAAGACGCGTCGTCAGCGCGCCTTGTCAGCGCGAATCCATCACCCTCCGAGGACGCCGTGAGCCTCCCACGACGGCCTGCTAGCGCGGCGTCGCGCACGGCGGGGACGGCGGTTCACTCGCCGTCGTCCCCGCCGTACCCGAGCCCGCGCAGGTCGGGGCGCGCGTGAAGCATGCTCTCCTCTGCGGTCGCGCGCGCGTCGAGGGCGTCGCGGAGGAGCGATTGGTGGCTGCGACCGAGCTCCGCCGCCCAGTCGGGTCGCGCGTCGCTGCTCTCGCCCGGGTCGCGTTCGAGGTCGATCGCGCGGACGTACTGTCCATCGGCCATCGCGTCCGCGTCCGACTCCGCGAAAAGCTTGTGCGCGCCGTCGATGACGACGAGCTGCTGCTTGCGTAGGAGGAACGCGAGAACCGGATCTGACTTCTGCGGCGTCAAGAGCGACGTCCCGTTCCAGTTCCCGGGCGCCGACGCCCCGGCCAGCTCGAGCAAGGTCGGAGGAAGGTCGATGAGCGAGACGCCGCGGTCGTCAACGCGCGCCGCGTGCTGCGCGCCCCCGATCACGAGCGGAATGCGGATCTGCGTCTCCCACAGTTCCTTCGTGTGGAACACCTCGCCGTTCTCACCGAACGATTCGCCGTGATCGCTCGTGAACACGAGGTGTCCGCTCTCGAACACGCCACGCTGGGACGCCTCCTCGTAGAAGCGACCGAACTCGACGTCGAGGGCGCGCACACCGTCCTCGTAGAGCGCGCGGAAGCGGTCGGCGTACTCGAGGAAGAGGCGTCGCTGGAGCTCCGGCCGCTTCTCTTTGGGCTCCGAATCCGGGCGCGCGGCGCTCTCGCGCATGATCGCTCGGAGGCGCGCGGTGCCCTCCCGCATCACCTCTTCCCACGCCGACGCATCCTCTTCCGGCCCGCTGCGATACGGCGCGTGGACGCGGTAGGTGTGGACCACGAGGAACACCGGTCGCCCGTCGTCGCGGTCGAGGAACGTGAGCGCCTCGTCGGTCGTGCGGCGCAGGTCCCAGTGCGGGTGGGACGACTCGGCGAACGTCGCGAAGCCCTGATCCAGTCCGTAGGCGTTCGAGAAGAAGGCCGCGTCCGTGATCGCGCCCGTGCGATAGCCGCGCGCGGCGAAGAGCTCCGCGATCGTGACGAGCTCACCGGAGAGCGTCAGGTTCTCGTCGGTCGCCGCGTGCTGCCCGGGGTACAGGCCGGTCAGTAGGGTCGAGATCGACGGCAGCGTCCACGACGACACAGCGCGAGCGGAAGTGAACGTGACGGACTTCCGCGCGAAGGCGTCGAGCCTCGGTGCGAGCTCGCCGGTCCCACCCGTCAACTCGAGGTTGTCTGCGCGGAATGTGTCGGCGATATAGAGCACGATGTTCGCCCCGGAGTCGGTTCCCCACGGGCGCTGTGCGTAGGTGCCCACGTTGCTCGGCCCGATCGTCGGTGCCAGGAACAGCCCGCATCCGTCGGACTCGCCGACGTCGAATGAGAGCTCGGCCGCGCCGCGCGCGGAGGCCGGCAGCTCGATCGAGCGCGACACTTCGAACTCGGCCTGTTCCTCGTCGAGCACGACGCTCGAACCGACGCGGATGCGGAAACGGGCCGTGGGGGTGTCCTGCGTCGTCCGGATCGTGGTGACGTGCAGGGTCGAACGTTCGGGAAGCTCGCACCGGATCGTCTCGGGCGCTCCGCGCCAAACGGTGAGCCCATCGCCGATGCGGTTGTAGCCCCTGACGCGCCACCTACCGCCGACGCTTTGCCCGTTGTCGACGCGGACCCTCAGCGCCGTCTCGGCCGGTGGCGACTCGTCGTCTTCGAGGCGCACGAGCACTTGCCCGCCCGCGATCGTGTACATGCCGACGCTCGGCTCGGGGTTCTTGTGGTCGCGCTCGAAGCTCCGCTCGCCGGCGGTCACCCGGATCACTACCACGGGCACGCCCTCGAACGCCGGATGCGCCGGGAGCCGCAAGCTCCACGTTCCGGGCGCCTCCTCGCGCGTCCATTCATCGGGTCTGAGCGTCGCCTCGATCCACACGCCGTCGTCGTCCGCTAGCGCCCGCGCGCTGTCCGTCGGCGAGGCGGCGAACCAACCCTCCGCGATCTCGAGCATCGGGCGCGGCTCGAAGTCGCGCGATAGATCGATCCACCGCGGCTCGGGTGCGGAGTCGCCGCATGACGCGGACAATAGGGTGGTGAGCAGCGCGACGAGCGCGACGCGCTGCGATTCGTTCCGGTTCGAGTGGGGCACGTCGGTCGGTCTCGGGTGCGGCCTGTGGGACTCGAGACCGCTGCTTCTGCGAGGAAGCTACCACGATCGGTCGATCCGGCGAGGGTCCTTTAATAAGCGCTGGGGGCTCCTCAAGTCTTCCCATCAACGGGCCGATGAGGCCTGGGTCCGCATCCGATTCCCCAACGCCGCTCGCCTCCGATGCCCCAAGACAAGATCATCCAGCTCGCCCAGAGTGTCGCGAGTTCGGACCCGAACAACGCTGTTCAACAGCGCTCGCTGCTCGGTTCGCTCGCCGAGATTCGCACGATGGTCGATCGCGAGGCGCACCCCCGTGCGTGCGATTACTTGAACGGTGCTGGGCTATTGCTCACGTTCACGCAGCACTTCGGCCACGTTGGCGGGACGCAGGTCCTGGGCGTCGTCGCGACCGTTCTAGAGGCGGCGCACATGCACGTGTCGATGTTCGCGAAGGAGAGCGCCGAGGCGCCGACGGACGCGCCGGCGAACGCCATCCTGAGCGGCGATACGCAGTGGGGCGCCGTGCAGGTTGCGAACGACATGCTTCTCGGGCAGATCCTGATCCGCAAGGGCTACGTCGTCGAGGAGCAAGTGAAGGAGGCCGTTGACTTGCAAGCCTCGACGGGCGCGCGATTCGGCGAGGCGCTGATGAAGCTCGGCGCGCTCGGTTGGCCGCAGCTCGAAGAGGGGCTGAAATACCAGGACGCCTGTCGCAACATCGTCGAGGGTGTCGCGGAGAAGCAGCGCCCGCAATCGACTCCGCCGCCGCCGACCAAGCGTATTGAGCTCGCGCCGGCGTCTGACACCGGGCTGAAGCTGATGTCGGACGTGTTGCTCGGCGAGATCCTCCTTCGCAACTCGCTGATCACGCAAGAGCAGTTGGATAACGGTCTCGCCGCCCAGCGTGGCAGCGGGATGCGGATCGGTGAGGTCCTTGTCGGGATGGGCGCGTGCCCGTGGAACGACATCAACTACGCGATCCAGCTCCAGGGACAGCTGCGTCGCTACGCGTCGTAGCGAAGAGGCCGAGCCGAGCACTCGCTCGACCCGGCCCCGCACTCCCGCGCATGGCGGACCTGTCGTTCGCCCCTACGAGTTGGTTTCGGCGAGCGAGTTACGGAACGCGACGTACTGCTCGTTCTCAGGCTGCAGTTCGAGGACGCTGTCCATCGTGGCCAGGGCCTCCGCGCTCGAGCCGTTGAGCTGCTGGCAGCGCGCGACTTGGAACAGCGCGTACGGACGCATGTCGTCGTCGCCGTCTCCGTCGCCCTCGCAGGCGCAGGCGTCCGGCGCCTCCGTATCCATTGCGACGGTCTCGCTGCCGCCCTCATCCTTCGAGTGTTCGTGTTCGGCGCATGCCTCGCGCGGCCGCGAAGCGCGCTCGTCGACGAGGGCAACCAAGTCGTTTGCGACGGCGAGCGCGAACTGCTTCTGTGCGTTCGTCAATTCGTCGCCGATGGTTGCGACCTGATCGACGATCCCCAACCCGGAGTTCAGGACGCTGTCGGCTTCGGGGCGTTCCGTCCAAGCACGCATGTACGTGGCGATGCCGTCGGATCGCTTGCCGGATTCGATCTCGAGCCCGGCGAGCACTATGCGACTCTGGAACTTCGCCTTCGGCTCAGGGACGCGCTTCACGAACTTCTCGAGCGGTCGCAGGTCCCAAGCCGACATGTCGTCGCCGCCCTTGTGTGCGATCGTCTCGATGATTCGATTCGTGTGGGCGATCGCTCCGACGACGGTTGCTCCCTTCTTGTCGAGCGCTAGAAGCGCGTCGATCGTCTCGCGCGCTCCTTCGTCGTCGCCGACTGCCGCGAGCTTGTCCGCGAGCATCTTGCGCGCGGCGAGTTCTTCCTCGAGCTCTTCGTGCTCGCCCGCGACCTGGCGACGCAGGTCGCTAATCGTGTTCTCGCCGCGCTTGATGCGCTGGATCTCGTTCACGAAGGTGCCGGCGTCCATGAAGCCGGTCATCATCTCTTCGGAGTTGCCATGGGCTCCGGTCACGAGGAGCGCAGGCACCGTCTCGAGCCCGTACTGCTCGAGCAGCGCGCGACCGGCGTCGTCGCCGGCGTTCGCGCTGAAGCAGATCATGTCGCGCATTTCGGCCGCGACGGTGGGATCGCTCAGCGTCTCGCCATAGAGACGCGAGCAGTTCTCCGTGTTCGCCCAGAAGTATGTCAGCAGTGGTCTGTTTTCGGTTTTCGCGGCTTCGATCGCAGCCGCGTGTGCGCCTTGGAACCAGACGGTCTCGCCATCGTTCCCGGAGGCGAGGGCGAGTGTCGTGAGCGCCAGAGTGGTCGTGAGCATGGGAGTCCTACCTCGTGGTTTTGTAGATCGCGTTGCCGGAGGGCGTCGTTGCGATCGAATCGTCGTACCCACGACCGAATAGCCCGCGCCGGGATCGCGTTGGACATCGGCGACGAACTTCCGGGATCGACTCGGCGCGTCGCGAACTTCCACGAGTTTCGCGGTAACCCGCACCGGTCTCGCCCGTCCTTCCGATCCATCCCCTTAGGGAGGGTGGGGGTTAGGGATGGGCGATTTGCGTGACCGCGCGCGTCCGCGCGCCGTGGCCGCGCGACCTAGCTGTCCGCCCGGAAGAGCGCGCGGCGATCGACGTATTCCTGCACGCCGGGTGCGTTCGCGATGCAGCGATCCAGCCACTCGATCGCCTTCGCGGCCTCGCCGTTCATGAAGTAGCAACAAGCGAGCGTGTCATAGAACATCGCGCGCGCGACCGGATCGAAGTTCGTCTTCTCGAAAGCCGCCGTCGCCTTCTCTGCCACGCGGAGCGCGAAGCGTCGCTGGTCGTCGCCGATCTGGTCGCGACGCGTCCAGAAATTCCACGCGATGCCGTTCCCCACCGACGCGACCATGTCGCCTTCGGCGTGCTTCCACGCCGTGCGGTAGGCCGCTACCGATTCGTCCGACCGGCCGAGTTCGTCCATCACGGCGCCGAGCAAGAGGTGTCCGTCGCAGACCAGCTCGGGGACCGTCTCGGTCGCGAGGAAGGCCTCGAGCTCGGTCGGGTCCGGTGCGAGATCGGGATCACGCATGCAGCCCCACAGCTTCTCGGTCAGGACGCGCAACTCCATTCGACGCATCGGGGTCGAGAGGCCGTCCGGATCGGCGCGCCGAATCAGCTCGAGCTCGCTGCAGAAGCCGGCGGCATCCCCGAGCGCGTCGAGCTTAAGCGCGTACTGGTAGCGCATCTCAAGGTTGTTCGGTGAGTCCGCGATCCGATCGCTCCAATACTGGATCGTGCCCTCGCCGCGCTCGATTCGGTTGATCTCTTGCAGCAGTGCGCGCTTCGGAAGGAAACCCGCGACGAGATCCTGCGGCGTGCCGTCGGGGGACAGGAAGATCAGCGTCGGGAAGCGCTTGACCGCGAAGCGCTTCATGAGCGCGGCGGCCACGGGATCGAGAAACTCGCCGGACTCATCCAGGCTCAGGTTCGCGCCGATGCACTCAAAGCGTTGGAGCGACGCGACCACGTCACGATCGACCAAGTTCTCCGCTTCGTGCTGTTTGCACCAAGCGCACCAATCGGCCCAGAACTCGATCATCACGGGTTTGCCCGAGCTCTTCGCGCGCGCGAGCGCGTCGTCGAGCGTCCCGTCGAACCAATGGACGTCCCCGCGATCCGTGGATTGGCGGCGATCCGCACGGGCGGGAGCGGTCTCGCCGGCGGTGACGACGGAAGAGCCGAGCGGAAGGAGCGCGAGAAGGGGTATCAGCACTGCGTTCACCATGATGACTTCCGCGACGCGGCGGCGGGGAGCTCCCCGTTGTATCTCCCCCGCGCCGGCGGTTGCCAGGCATCCAGAGGGCTTACGTTTGACCCGTGGCCCGCGGCGGTGGTGTGGGGCTCGGGAAATGCATAGTCCAGGCAACTCGCGGCGTGGACAGGGTAGAAAGGGGCGCGGCATCCGTCGCCCGAGACATGGAAACCACTCACCCGTCGTTGCTGCTGCGCGTCCAAGACCTCGACGACCATGCCGCCTGGCGTGAGTTCGACGCGCTCTATCGCGACGTGATCGTCCGCTACTGCCGCCGGAAGGGGCTGCAGACCTCCGATGCCGAGGATGTGCGCCAGATGGTCATGCTGAACCTCGCGCGGCGCTTACGGACGTTCGAGTATGAGCGCGCGAAAGGGCGTTTCCGCGACTACCTGGGTCGGACGGTCGCCAATGCGATCCATCGCTATTATCGGCGTCCAAGGCCCGAGCGCAGCGGACTAGAGATCGAGGCGGCGCTGGAAGTCGAGGCGCCGCGCGATGACACACTCGATCGCGAGTGGGACAACGAATGGATGCTTCACCACTACCGCACCGCCATGGCCGAGGTCCGCGGGCAGTCCGATGCGAAGAGCATCGCGGCGTTCGAGCTCTCGCTCGAGGGCCGCTCGATCGACGAAGTAGCGCAGTCGTTCGCGATGACGCGCGACGCCGTGCACAAGGTCAAGCAGCGCGTGCGCGACCGGTTGAAGCGGCGCATTCAAGAGCAGCTCCGCGAAGATGAAGCCGCGATCTGACGCGCAGCCCGGCGACGACCCCGACGAAATCGTCGCGGGCGTCGATTGGACGATCGCATTCGATCTACCGAACGATCGATGGATGGATCGCATCCGCGACGCCGAACGCCCGATGGTTCTCGGGCGCATCGGAGACTACGAGCTCGAGGAAGAAGTTCAGCGCGGCGGGCAGGGTGTCGTGTTTCGTGCCCGGCAACCCGGGACGAAACGGCGCATCGCGCTGAAACGCATGCTCGCTGGTTCGTTCGCGACCGCCGGAATGCGGCGTCGCTTCGAGCGCGAGGTCGAGGCGGCGGCGCTCCTGAACCACCCGAACATCGTCACGGTCTACGGGATGGAGATCGTGGAAGGGACTCCGCTGCTCGCGATGGAGTGGATCGACGGCGTGCCCGCGACCGTCTGGTCGCGCGGTCGCTCTCCGGAGGAAGTGCTCGAGCTCTTTCTCCGCATCGCGGACGCGATCCAGCACGCACACCTGCGTGGCGTCGTTCACCGGGACGTGAAGCCGTCGAACGTGCTCGTCGATTCTTCCGGCCAGCCGCACGTTCTGGACTTCGGACTCGCCAAGCGTTGCGTTGCCGACGGCGATGACGGGACCGTGGAGGTATCCAAGAGTGCGGAGGCCTTCGGCACGCCGGCCTATGCCTCGCCCGAGCAGCTGAACGCGAGCGAGACCGATTTGGACCAGCGGACCGACGTCTATTCGCTCGGCGTGCTCCTCTTCGAGATGCTTGCGGGAGCGAGCCCGTACGGTGAATGCGCGAGCGTGAGCGAACTTGTACGCCGCGTCGGGGCGGTTCGCCCGCCGCGGCTCGGAACGTTCGATCCGCGCCTGAGCGCCGAGCTCGACACGATCGTCCGCACCGCGCTCGAGCCAGCGCGCGAAGAGCGCTACGCCAGCGTCGACGCGTTCGCTGCCGACGTTCGCCTCCACCTGGCTGGTGCACCGATCACCGCGACTCCGACGTCGAGTTGGACGCTCGCGCGCCGCCTGGTCGCCCGCAACCCGCTCGTGTCGACGCTAGCGGCTGCCGTGTTCGTGCTCGCGCTCGTCTTCGCCGTGTTTGCGCAGCGGCAGGCCGAGCGCTTCGAAGCACAGAAACTCGCCGCCGAGGAAGCGCTCGATGCGGCGGTCGAGCGCCAACGACGTGCCGCCACGCTGCTCGCCTACGTGCCCGATTGCGTGCACGCGACGAACGCGGGCGTGCATCCTCTGATCGCAAAGCCGGGTGCGTGGCTGGACGGATCGGTCGCACACTCGTCGCCGAATCCGTTCTACGCACCGGCACCGGCGAACGCCGCCGACGAAACGCGGCCCGCGCACGAACACGCGCCCTAGTCGCTAACCGTCCGTCGTCGCGAGGGCTTCGTTGATCCGTTGGGTGAGCATGTCGCGGGTGAACGGCTTCTCGAGCACGGGCGCTCGCACGGTTGCCTGGCCCGCGAGGTCCGCGGCGTTCCCGGTCATGTAGACGACCTTGGTCCCGGGCGATTGCTCGTGGATGCGGCGTACCAGCTCCGACCCGCGCATTCCCGGCATGGCCACGTCGGTCAGGACCAGGTCGGGGGTCGCACCCTCGGCCATCAGGCGCAGAGCCTCCTCGCCGGTGCTGGCCTGCAACACCACGAACCCCTGATCGGCGAGGAGGTCGCGGATCACCGTGCGCACGGCGTTTTCGTCCTCGACGACGAGGACCGTAGGAGAGACCGCGGTCTGACTCGGAACGAGAGTGCCCGCGAGCGCCAAGTCGGGTGCCTGACCGCCCTTCGTCACGCGTTCGAGCGAAGCGCTGTCGAGCGACGGCAGGTACACGCGGATCGTCGTTCCGAACCCGGGCTTACTGTCGACCTCGACCATTCCGTCCGCTTGCGTCACGAAGCTGTAGACCATCGAGAGGCCCAGGCCGGTGCCCTTGCCTTCGACCTTCGTTGTGTAGAACGGCTCGAAGATGTGAGCGCGTGTTTCGGCGTCCATTCCGATTCCGGTGTCGTGGACGGCGACCATCGCCCAGTCACGCGTGGGCTCGCCGGGTGCAGCGCCGTCCTCGTCACCACGCGAAATCCGTTTCGTCGCGATGTTCAACGAGCCGCCCTCCGGCATCGCGTCGCGCGCGTTCACCGTGAGGTTGAGGATCACCTGTTCGAGCTGCCCGCGATCCACGTTGACGTGCCCCGCGTCCATGCCCACCGTCACGTCGAACACGATGTCATCGCCGATCAAGCGCTCGATCATCGAGGTCGTGTGCAGGACGACGTCGTTGAGCTCGATCGGATGCGGGAGCGTCGCTTTGCGCCTGCCGACGGCCAGCAATCGGTCGGTGAGCTGCGCGGCGCGCTCGACGGCGCGAGAGACTTCGGACGAGTTGCGCGTGACGTCACTTCGATCGGCAACCGAACGCGCGATGAGCTCGTTCGACCCGCGGATGACCTGCAGCAGGTTGTTGAAGTCGTGCGCGATACCCCCTGCGAGTCGTCCGACGGCCTCCATCTGCTGGGCGCGATGTGCACGATCGGCGACTCGTTGGCGCTCGGACTCCAGCCGCTCGTTGTCCTTCTCGAGCAAGCGGTGGTGGAGAAAGGCGAGCCCGGCCAACACAGGCAGCATCGCGAGCACGAGCAGCTCACGCGCATCGCGCAGACTCGGGTCCGTGATGCCGACGACGTGCGACGTCGAATGCAGGAGTGGCAGGACCACCGCGTAGAAGAGGGGTTGCGTGCTGAGAGCCGGGAGCCGCGCAAGGCGGGAGTCTCCCGAGGGAGCCACGCGGAGCGCTCCGTCCCCACGGTCCGGTACGCGTGCGGCGAGGACGATCGGTAGGTACGGCAGGAACCAGACGAACTCCCACGCAGCGGCGATGACCGGCGAGTCGGAACCGGGATACTGTTCGAAGAGCCCGGCCCAGAACGCGAGCTCGGCCGCGTCGAGAACGAGCCAACTCGCGACCGTGACCATCAGGAACCGGTAGGTCGTTCGCCACCCTCCGCGCCGACTCGATTGCTGTAAGCCGGCGAGGCGCACGAGCAGGAACGCGTCGAGGATGACGTACAGAAAGAGCGACGGGACCCAGGACAGGTACGTCTCGAGCCCCATCCACCCCGGGATCAGGATGAAGTAGCCGACGAGGCCCAGCGTGAAGACGATCGTCGCCGCCATGCGCGCCGCGCGCACCCCGCGGTAGTCGTCGCCGGATGATCCGACGAGGCGCAGCTCGAGCGCGAGACTGATCGCCAGATAGAACCCGATGTAGAGCAGATCCTGTGCGAGGTCGACGGTCAGGATCCCGTTGTCCCACCTCAAGCTGCTGACGCGGATGACCAGCAGGAACGTGAACGCGAGAGCGAACAGTGACCAGAACCATCGCTCGAGCGAGCGTGTCGCGCGCGCGCGTGCGCGCATGATCGCGAACGCCGCCAGGAGCATAAACGGGAGCTCGCTCAACGGCGACACGATCAACTCGATGTCCAGGTACTGCGTGATCGCAGGGACATAGAGCAAGGCAGCGAAGCAGAGCACACCCACGTACGCGACGATGGGCAGCGTGACTCTCTTCATTCGAGGTGCAGAGGAGGGCAAGGTCTCGGAGTGCTCGGAAGCGTAGCTCGCCTACTCTATCACCGATCGACACGCGCCGACCGAATCGGGGTCACGCCGCGTGATGCTTGCCCTTCACGAGGTAGTCGGCGACGTGCGTCGCACACCACGCGTGAGGTTTGACGCGAACCTGGAAGCCGTGCCCGACGACCATTCCGGCCAGCGCCCGAACGTAGCGCGAGGAGCGGTGGCGCTGGTCTTCGTTCGCGTCGACGTGGACGATGATGTCGTGAGCGATCGCCTCGCTCAGTTCGAGCGCGGTGCGCAGGCTGAGCTCGGCCTCGTAGAAGAGCCTCTGTGCCAGTGAGTTCGTGCTCGGTGTGCGGTCGCGTTGGTAGAGCACCCTTCCGCCGCATCCAGGA
>JAVJHY011579810.1:0-10842 GCA_035593235.1 Phascolosoma agassizii | reverse complement strand
TATGCGCGACGGGCGTCACTCCTCCCTGAGTGCGGTCACGGGGTCCACGTGAGTCGCCCGCCGGGCCGGGATCCAGCTCGCCACCGTCGCGACGAGGACGAAGATCCCGCTGATAGCCAGGAACGTCAGGGGGTCGGTCGGCGTCACGTCGACAAGAAGAGTCGCCATGACCCGAGTTAACGCGAACGCGATCACCAGGCCCAAAAGAATCCCGGCTCCGGCCAACACGAGCCCGTGCCCGACGATGAGCTTGAGGATACCACGGCGCTCGGCTCCGAAGGCCATGCGGATCCCGATCTCCGACGTCCGCTGCTTGACCACATAAGAGAGGACGCCATAGAGGCCGATCACGGCCAGGACCAGCGCGAGTAATCCGAAGCTTCCGATTAGAGTGAGCGCAAATTTCGTCGGCGCCATCGCCTCGTCCATGTAGCTGTCCATCAAGCGGATATCCGCGAGCGGGATGTTGGGATCGAGGGCGCTCAGCTCCGACCGTACGAGCGCAATGAGCGACCTCGGGTCGACCCCGGCCCTGATCACCCAAGTGCTGGCGAAAGCGCCTGTATAGCGGTCGGTAAAGTAGACCGCCTCCATCCCGTCGGTCGCCAGCGACTCGGCGCGTTGGTGCTCTACGACCCCGAGCACCTCGACCCACTCCGGCTCTGGGCTCGTGGCGCGGACGAGGAACCGTTTCCCGATCGCCGACTCACCCGGCCACAGTGACTCCGCCACTCCCTCGTCGATCACTACCACCGCGGCGCTATCAACCATGTCGGCAAGCGTAAAGGTCCGGCCGGCCAGGACTCGTGTGCCCATGGCCTCGAAGTACCCAGGCATTACGAACCGATATGCCGCCTGACCGAACGCTTCCGGATCGGTCAGTGCCTCTTCGGGACCGTACCTGCCGTTGACCAAATTTCCGGCCAGCGGTAGGGGGAAGACCGCCCCCGCCCGTTGCACACCGGGTATGGCCTCGAGCCGCTCAGCGAGTTGGAGCTTGAAGTTCGTTCGGTCTGAGGCGGTCGGATACTGCGCGAACGGGATAGCTGCGTCGAAGGTGAGCACCCCAACCGGGTCGTACCCCGGCTCGACCTGGGTCAACGCCGCAAAGCTCCGAACCATCAAACCGGCCCCGATAAGCAAGACCATCGAAAGGGCAACTTCTCCAACGATGACGCCGTTGCGCCAGTATTTGGCCGACGTTCCACCCCGGCCGGGAGAACGGTCCCGGAGCGCGTCAGCGAGTTGGAAGCTTGAGGCCTGCAGCGCCGGCATTAGGCCGAAAACAACGGCGGCGGCCGCCGCCGCAAGTAACGTAAATGCCAACACGGCTACATCGATGCCCACCGAATCGAAGCGGGGAAGATCGCCGGGCTGTAAGGCCAAGAGGACCCGGATCCCTCCGGCCGCTACGGCAATGCCGAGCGCGGCCCCCAGCAGGGCGAGTATGCTGGCCTCGATCAACATTTGCCGAATCAGACGACCCCGGCTTCCGCCCATCGCCGCCCTCACGGCCAATTCCTTGTCGCGGCCCGACGCCCGAACCAGCAGCAGGTTGGAGACGTTGGCGCACGCGATCAGCAGCACGAACGCCACCGCCCCGAATAATGCGAATAGGACCTGGCTAACGTCAGTTGTCAGGTCCGACTTCAGCCCTTCCACTCTCATGGCGTAGCCCGCGGACAACTTCGTGTCGTCATCGGCGGCGAGGCTGGCCGCGGTGCGGTCAACTTGAGCCTGAAGCTGCGCCGGCGTCGCACCGTCGCGCAGTCGCCCGACGGGTCGCAGGAACGCGTTGTTGCGGGGCGCGTTGTCGAAGTCAATCCGCGCGGCCAACCAAACGTCGATCGGATCGTCCAGTGCGGCGGCTGCGGGTAACAGAAGCTCGAAGCCACGCGGCATAACGCCGACGATCTCACCCGGGCCTCCCCCGAGTTGCATGGTCGTACCAATGACGTTCGGATCGCTCCCATAGCGCTGCTGCCAAAGCGCGTGGCTCAGAATCACTGTGCCGGGGAGTGATCCTGGTTGACCGGGCAAGAGGTTGGGATCGTTTGGCGTTCCGTCTTCGTCAACAAAACCCCGACCGACGATCGGCGACACGCCTAACATTTGGAGGAATCCCGGGGTCACGCCCCCCGCGTTCACCTGCACGGGATCTCCGTCGCCGGTCATCGCTATCGGGAACGTGAACACGCCTTCTAGCGATTCAAGCATGTCCGCTTGCTCGCGGTAGTCGCGCAGGTCGGGTGGAGAGCTCGGGAAGTGGGTTACGCCTCGAGTCCGCATTTCGCCCCAGAGCAAGACCAGTTCATCTGGGTCGTCGTACGGGAGCGGATCCAGCAGCACGCTCTGAACGACGCTGAAGATGGCTGTGTTCGCTCCGATGCCGAGACCGATCGTTAGCACAGCCACGATCGCGAAACCCGGATTCTTGAGCAGTGCTCTAAACGCGTATTTTGCATCACCGATCCAGGACTCCATCCCTCCTCCTCTACGCTCGTATCTGTGGACGTTGCCTCGAAAGGCACGGCTCCGATCTCGCTCGTTTCTGCTTTCCTCGACGCGCTCTGCAAGACCGCTCCGAACCGGATCCGCCAAGCCGCCCGTGAGGTACCGGAGCCATGCGAAGACCCCTGACCGACGGGCGTCCTCCGCGCCCTCCGCGAACACTCGCTCCATCTCCCACCCGTGACGCTCCCTGAAGGAGGGCGGATAGAAGCGAAGGAGGCTCCGGTAGAGATGGCCGAGAAAGCCTCGACCCGGCTCTGCCATGACTAGGCGTGCCCCAGAAGTCCGACTGCCCGGGCGGCTCCCACCTGTCGCTCCAATCGGCTTGCCTCAGCAACGGCCACCCTTCGACCCAATGCCGTGATTCGGTAGTAGCGGCGACGCTTGTCTGTCTCTTCCGGTGGCGGCCCGACCTCTTCGATCAACGCCGAGTCGACGAGCCGGGCCAGCGCTCGATAGAGCGAGCCTGCGTGGAGCTGCGGTTGATTGCCCGCCCGTTCATCCACGGTGCGCATGATGGCGTATCCGTGTTGGTCCTCTGCAGAAAGCGACAGCAAGATCTCGAATGCTACTGGCGTGAGTGGGATCAACTCGATCGGATCTCTGTGGCCCGCCATGCCGGCGTCCCCTTGCAACGGGTTTTAGGTATTCGCGCACCGTGTATACGCCTTACGCACATAGTACGCAGGACCCGTCATGGCGTTTCATGCGGCGGAGATCGGCACGCTAGCCGGTCGGCCCCGTCGCGATTATTCGGGCCATGTGGACCTGAGGTAGATCGAGCGAATCGCGAGTGATCCAGGCGACATGGTCCCGGCCAAGCCAGGGGACGGATCGTTGTCTGTCATGCTGGAGTCCCGGAATCGAGCCGACCGGGATGCCGTTTTCATCGAAGATCTCCCAAAGCGTACCAACTTTCTGATTCCACTCGACCCATAGGCGTCCCACTGCGTCGACTTGGATTGCTGCGATCGGGGGCTTGGCTTCAGGCCTCGCCAATCTCCGTGGCTCGCACTGGCTCGGCTCTTTGTCCTCCAGCCACTCATCGAATCGTGACTCAATGTCGTCCCATTCCGCATCCCCCAGAGTCGCGGTCGACCCGACTCGTTCGGCCCTCATGATTGTGTCGCCATCTGCGCCCAACCGAAGCACCGAGAAGGCGTCGGACGTTGCTGCGTAGATGGTGCCATCCGGAGCTGGGTGGGCGAGCGACGCCGGTGCATACGGATGATCGAACCACGAGAACCCGCGCCCCATTGAACAGACGACTTTATCGGCAAACGCTGTCGAAAGTGGAAGCGTTTCGCGACGCCATTCGAGCCCTTGAGCGAGTCCGAGTCCACGCCAGGTCGCCTCGACGACATCGTGGTCGGGACGGTAGGCCCATTGATACACCTCATCGGGCCCCACCTGATAGAGCCGGTAGGTCACCGGAGACGCCACCAGTCGCCCGATGGCGGGCACATACCCATGCCAGTTGCCGTCCGCGAACCTTCCCAACCGAGCGTTGCCAATGTCCAGGGTCAGAAGTGTGTCGGCCAGCCACGCCAACGAGTAGGCGGACTCGAACTCGCCTGGGCCCTCGCCTGCCCGGCCCAACGTCCGTTGTACCTCGCCGGTGGAGTCGAACACCACGATGTGATCGAGTTCGATATCGGCAACATAGAGGAGTCCATCAGGGCCGCGCGCTACACTGGACACCCACGCGAACTCATCTGCAGCCAGCTCTGCACCGCCCTGTGACTCACCAGCGCTGAACAGCTTCTCCAGCGTCCAGTTCGGTGCTGTGCCTGAAGACCGCACAACCTCGACGGCGCCTGCAGTGTCGACCGTGACCGTGATGCCCGAGCGGCCCAAAGCGCTGGTGTCGGTGCCGCAGCTGACCAGCGTCACTACGAGTGCTACCAACGTTAACGCTCGCGGGTGATAGGCCACGTGTGACTCAGGCAGATTGGGCGGAGACGGGCAGTAAGAGAACTGCGCTAGACCTCATCGGATCTGAGCACCGTTGCGGGATTGGTGGAGGCCGCACGGAGCGCCGGCGCGAGGCAAGCGAGTGTCGTACAGCCTAAAGCGAGGCCGATCCCCGCCAACAAACTCAGTGCGTCCACGGTCGCGACCCCGAACAGCAGCGAGCTGAATAGCCTTGAGCTCATGATTGCCGTGGCTGCTCCTAGGACTGATCCCAACAGCGCGATCTCGAGTCCGCGTCGCACGATCATGCCTCCGACCCTTCCCGGCGCTCCCCCGCACGCCATCCGGATTCCAAGTTCACGGCGTCGCGTGCGAACAAGAAACGCCATCGTAGAGTAGATGCCTGCGACGGCGATTAGCAGAGCGGTTAGGGCCAGGACGGCCAGGAGAAGAGCCGCGAACCTCGGGCGCATGAGCGGCTCCTCCAGGCGGTCTGTTACGAAGCTCAGGTCAACGGCGCGGTAGTGGGGGGCCTCAAGTCGGAGCGACTCGCGCACGAGGTTAAGAAGTGGAGGCCCAGGCCCTGTGGTTCGGACCAAAATGTACTGCGCTCCAAAGGCCCCGATCTGGCCGCGCGGGAAGTAAGCAGTGGGCTTGAGCTCGGTGAGGTCGCCGTATCTTGTGTCCCCGATAACGCCGATCACGGCAACAGGCTCGCCTTCTCTACTGACCACCGTCTGTCCAACCGCCTCCTGGCCTGGCCAGTACAATCGGGCTGCCGCCTCGTTAACAACCAGGACCAGCGGGGTGTTGGCGCGGTCTGTTTCATCGAAGAATCGGCCCAGGAGAACGGGAACGTCTAAGATCGAAGTGAAGTCCGGCTCGACGAACTCCATAAAGACGAATGGGTTCTCTTCTCTGGCCTGCTCGCGCGATTGCCCTTCTTTGAAAAGGAGGGTCTGCCACGCTCCGTTGCCGGGGAGCGGTGCCATCTGGATAGGCGTCGCACCGAGGACTCCATTGCTCTGCTCGATCCTCCTCACTGCTGCGGCTAACAGCGGGTCTTCACCTGGCTCCTCCTGACCTCCCGCTCCGGAACGATCGAGTGCCACTACGGCCAGATTGTCCGGATCGAATCCCGCTTCCAGGCTCTGGAGGTTTACAACGGTTCGTACCAGCAGGGCTCCAGTGACGAGCACCCAAACGGCGATGCCCACCTGGCCGGCCACTACGGCCTCACGCAGTAGATGGCTGCCGCGGGTAGACGCTCCCGTGTTGGTTCGCAGGAGCGGTTGGTCGGACTGGATCCGGCCAATGCGCCATCGCGGTAGTGCTACCGCCACCGCTACCGCGAGCAAGGCTCCCAACGCAACCAAGGGGTAAGCCGACGGGTCCAAACGGCGAACTAGATCGAGCCGAGGAAGGTCTGTGGGAGCAAAGGGGACAAGTAGTCCGACGCCGACATTCCCTAAGACCAGCCCCACGCCCGTTGCAGCAACGGCGAGGAATGCAGCCTCAATCGCGGCTTCATTGAGCACCCATCGAGGGTCCATCCCGAGCGCCCGTCGGACAGCGGTTTGTTGGCGCTCTCCAATGGCTCGAATCAACACGATATTGGCGAGGTCCAAGGAGGCCACCACCAGGACCAGGAGCCCACCCACAAAAAGCACGATAAGCGTTGGGCTCAGATCCCCCAGCACATGTTCTTCAAACGATCGGACAACCGGAACCGCGCCCTCGTAGAGGTTTCTCAGTTCGGGCGTCGACCGGGTGAGGGCCGCGAATTGCGAAGCCACCGTCGCGGGCGTGGCGTTCGGCCCAACACGACCTACGAGATCTAGTTCGAGAAGCGGTAGCTCAGACGCCCACCCTGGGTAGCCGGGCCGCGTAGGAGTCCAGAAGTCCGCTCCACGCGGATAGTCGAATTCGGCGGGCATGACACCCACAACAGTGTAGGTCCCGAATGTTGTGCGGATTAGCTGGCCCAACGCGTCTGCCGAACCGCCGTAGGTCTGCACCCACAGGCTGTGCGAGATCACAGCCACGAGCTCGCGTGGGTTGGGGACGTCGTCTGACGGTAACAGCGCCCGTCCGAGGGACGGCTCCAGGCCAAGCACGCCAAAGAAGTCTCCGAGGACTCGGGCCGACGCCAAATTGATGGGACCGTCCGACCCGTCGACAACCACCCGCCCCGTGCCATAGGAACTGACCGCGCCTACGGCCACCAGCGCGGGGATTCCGCCCCTCTCGGCCGCTTCGAAGAGGGGTGCGACAACGGGGAAGTGATCGAATCCGCGAACCGTGTGGTTGGTCCAAGCCACGACGATCCTGTCTTGGTCGGTAACCGGCAGCGGGCGAAGTACGACCTGGTTGAGGACTGTGTAGGTTGCCGCAACCACACCAAGGCCGAGGCCCAACAGACCGACTGACAAAAGCGTATAGAACGGTGCTCTACGGAGCTTGCGGAGCGTGTAGCGGATCTGCTGCCCGACTTTGGAACTGCCCATTCTTGCCATCGGCTCTCCTGCTCAAGAGCGAGGTGTCGAAGCAACGGCTCTGCGGCTTAACCTGAGCGGGCAAACAACACATGGGCAAGCAGACGCGCTGGCCGATAGATCCTTACCTCAAGCGCTCGGCCTAAGCCCAGATGTCGAAGGCTTCCGGTTTCGGCGGCTCTGGCTTTGGCTCTTGGGGCGGGGTCGCAGGGTCGGGCTCGATGGCGGTGGGTGCGGTCGGTATCGATGCGTCCGGCGCCCGAACCGGAGCCTCCGCAATACCACCCGATCCTGGAACCGCCCGCCGGCCCAGTGTTGCGGCCAGCACACGCCCCAGATGATCAGACGCATCTGCGCCCATCCCCGGGTCCGTGGCTGCTCTAAGTACTAGATCGGTGAGAAAAAGCGACATCCCGGTCCCAATCGAGCCGGTGCCGCTTAGTGTGCGGAGCACATCTGCCCGCATTCGGGCTATTACCTGCTCGCGTTGCGACGGATGACCGTTGCGCTGCAAGTAGTCGCTCGAGCGAGAGCGCGCGACGAGTGCCGGCGAAAATGCCCCGAATACAGCTCGACTAAGCGCGAGCATCGACGGGCCACCTGAAGCGGCCACCGAGAGATGCAGCTCGGTCACCGAGTCGCTCAAGGGGTCGGCACCGCCCCCTGCCACGCCCGCCAGTTCGTAAAGAGACGACCTCCACCGCTCGTCGACCTCGCCCCACAAGAGCTCGTCGACTGCGATGACCAACTCGTCCTTACTTGAGAAGCGTCCGTAAAAAGAGCCGACCGAGGACTGCGCGTCCCGTACAATCTCCGCCACGGTGGCGTGGTCTACGCCCACTTCAGCAAAGGAGTGAACGGCGGAAGCGATAATCCTGTTGAGGGTGCGGCGACTGCGTGCTTGGGCCGGCGTTTTCACGGTTTTCTCCCGAAGTAGTAACCGAATTCTGGTTCGGGATAGGGGTGGGTGTCAAGATGCTGATATGGCCCTGATGGATGGGGTCTAGTCTAGGCGCCCCAACCAACTGGAGGTGTTTCGATGTCAGTGCCCGGCTCTCAGACCGCCCCGTTCATGCTTCTCCGACCCCCTTACGATTCGCTGGACCCGCTTCAGATGCACGAAGTGTCTACCTCTTCGGTGCGTGGAACCGCTCTCGTGTGGGACCTGGTCGGCGGGATCGACCCGACCGCACTGGACACTGCATCGGGCCGGCCACACGGAATGGCCCTCATGGTCATGCTTCCTCCTCCGGAAACGATCTCATCCGACGTACCCATCTTCGAGATCGTCGAGTCCTGCCGGCCACACAGCATTTTGCCCCACCATCCTCGCCACTGCGTGGACGAATGGAGCACCCTTCTGCGTCGGCTACCGCCGGATCTTCCCGGTGAGATCGTGGACCACCTGGTGTGGACCGGCACGCGAATCGACCAAAGCACCCGGCACATCCTGCGGCGCATACTCGAACTCTCCACTGAGCTGCGTACGGTGTCGGCCCTGGCCCGATCGCTCTACGTATCGCGCCGTGCACTGGGGCGTCGACTGCTCCAGCGGGACCTGCCAGTCCCGTCGCATTGGCTTCACTTCGGGAGAGTCCTTCGAGTCGCCCTCAAATTGCAGTCATCCGGCGACAACCTCTTCTCCGTGGCTTCCTCGATGGGTTATCCAGACGGCTTCGCCTTGAGCAACCAGATGCATCGCCTGACAGGCGTACGGCCGTCGGAGGCACGGATGGCCCTGGGGTGGGAGTGGATGGTCGAGGCATGGATGGCTCGCGAAAGGGCCGGCCTCGCGGAGGACGGGAGCTCAGCTCCCCTGATTGACGGGGGTGCTCAAGCCTCTCTCCCAACCGTTGACCGGAGGGTCGGCGCTGGCCCAAGCTGAGGTCCGACACTCCGTTTTTGTCGCCCGGGCGCGTACGCTGATGAGCGCTCGGGCGACGCCCCACTTCGTCATGGAGGTCAGGTGTCCACACCCCAAAGGATTCGTCTCGAGCTGTTCGGACGACCTACAGCGGAAACCGTCGAAGGGAGCCTTCCCCTAACTCCCATGCAGTGGGCGCTCGTGGCTGTCGTTTACGGGGAGCCATCTAGACGAGTCGGACGCACAAGTATCTCGCGGTCCCTTTGGTCGGGTGAGCCAGATGCCGCGACCCGGCGACGGTTGTCGCAACTGCTCTATGAGGTCGAACAGAGAACCGGACAAGGATTCTTCCTTAAGTCCGGCTCGTCCATTCGCCCCAACCCTGAACTGGTGAGTTCTGACCTCGTTGACTTCTATGAGTCGATCGGGTCGGAGGAGTTGGGCCCCGCTGCGCGCCTCCTCGCGCGCGGCTTTCTCGAGGGTATCCCAGAGATCCCGACGACCGCCTTCGATCGCTGGCTTGACGAGCGTACCGCGGTCCTACGGGCTGACCTGCGCAAACGCGCAACGGAGCGTTGGGTCCGTGCCGAGGACGAAGCGTTGTGGAATCAACGCACCCGGGACGCCGCAGAGGCCTTGCTCTACTTGGACCCGAGGAGTGAGGCGGCACTCCGAAGGTCGATGTGGGCTCAGGCCATGTCGGGCGCGCCGCTCGAGGCGATCGCTGCTCTTGAGGGATTCGTCGAGATCGGCGGCTTGGAGAGTGACGAGGCCCTCGAGGAGGAGACAAGGACGGTGCTGGAACGAGTCAAGGCGCTCGCGAGGCATCGCAAAGGAACACATATCGAGCGCCCCCGTCCGAGTCGAGCCGATCCCACACTCTTTGGGAGGGAGGGTGACGTGGCCTCGCTTCTCCCGATCGTCGCAGGTGCGATATCCGAGGGGATCACAGTGGTTGCGGTGGCCGGAGAAGCGGGCCTCGGCAAGACTCGACTCGTCCGCGAGTGCCTCGAGCCAGCGATGCTTCAGGGGCGTCTGATTCTGCACACGATGCTCGCCGAGCTCGAGCGAGACATCCCACTCAACGCGCTCATTGAGGCGATGGCGACCCAAGACATCGCTCGGGCTCTTCTCGCACTAGAAGAGCCCTGGCGATCAGTGATCCTGAACCTCATGCCGGATTTCGGGAAGGTTGTTGGGGAGCCAGTCGATCTTCCCTATGTCCAGCCCGCTTCACTGCAGCGTCGCCTGCTCGAGTCCGTACGACTGCTGATAGATGAGGTAGTCCAGGAGCAGCCTGTCCTGATGTTCATCGACGACTTCCACTGGGCGGATGACTCTTCGCTTGCTGCGTTGTCCTACATGCGTAGGCGTTGGTCCGTAGGAAGTCTGGTACTCGTCGTCGCGTACCGACCTGAGCACGTGGCGCCGGAATCCACCGTCGCGAGGTTCCTTGAGGCTGATTCCGTGCGGCACGTTGCACTCGGCCCTATCGGAGACGTTGCACGGAAGCAGCTGATCAAGGAGGCCGCGGGCGGAGAGGTCCCGGACGATGTCGCTGACGGTCTTCGCGACCTGGGTGGTGGCAATCCGCTTTTCCTGATCGAGCTCGCTAGGCAATGGTCAGAGGGCGAACTCGTGTTGCCGAGGAGGAAAATCGAACCGATTCGTCTTCCCGGCTCGATCCAGCAGCTTTTCGAGCGGCGGCTTCAGGGGCTGGGGGGCGACGCTACCCGCGTTCTTGAGGCACTTTCGGTTCTAGCCAAGAGAGTGCCAACGAGTGTGGTCCGGATGGTAAGTGGGCTTGAAGACCGTGAGGTCACCGACGGGCTGGAACCCCTCGACCGGGCCGGTCTTCTCCGGTGGGGCGCTGACGGCGTGGAGGTATGGCATGGTCTCGTTCGGCAGGCCGTATTGGGTCGCACCTCTGAAGCCAGGTTGCGGTGGCTGCATGGCGAAGTGGCGGGCTACTTGTTGCAGGTCGACCAGACCGGACTAGCCGACGAAATCGCCCTCCACTTCGATCGTGCGTTCATGAAGGAGGAGGCTTTCGAGTAC
>JAVJHY011579809.1:25871-49409 GCA_035593235.1 Phascolosoma agassizii | reverse complement strand
GAACATCCGTTATTTGTGCAACTGGCAGAGAAACAGCTTCTGCCCATCGTGGGACTTAACTACAAAGACAAACCTGTCGATGCCGACAAGTGGTTGACCCACTATGGCAACCCATATTCCATTGTCGCTGATGACCAGGATGGTAAGGTCGGTCTTGACTGGGGTGTTTACGGCGTGCCGGAAACGTTTGTTATCGACAAAGGTGGTGTGGTTCGTTATAAGCATATCGGTCCCGTCGATAAAGAAGCGTTGGATGACACCATCATGCCGTTGATCAATTCACTGATTGCGGCCAACACATGAATATTCGAATATTATGGTTTAGACCGCTCATGCTGAGCGTATTGAGCCTGGGTGTTGTCCTGGGTGTTATTGTCCCGGGCGTTTTTGGACTGAGTCACAATGCGCTGGCTACGGAGGAGATATTCAGTTTTGAATCTCCGGAGCAACGACAATTTTTTGAAGAACTGACGCACGAGTTCAGGTGTCTTAAGTGTCAAAATCAGACTATTGCAGATTCAAAAGCAGATCTTGCGGAAGACCTTCGACAGGAAATTTATACAATGGTGGTCGCCGATAAGAACCGGACAGACATTACCAACTACCTGGTTGAACGCTACGGCGATTTCGTTCTCTACCGTCCGCGAATGCAGGCAATAACGTACCTGCTCTGGTTCGGGCCGGCGTTGTTGCTGATCGTTGCATTGTTCGTTGCCTGGCAAATATCCAGAAATCGGTCCCGGATGTCTGTGACTGATAGTTCTGTTGAAAGCGGTCTGGTCAGCACAGCCGATATCGAAAAAGCCCGCTCGTTACTGAATAAGTAATCATGATACTTTTTATAATTGCCGCAGGTGTCATGATTGCGTTTGCACTGGCACTTTTATTGCCGGCTGCATGGCGTGTATCCGATGCTACCAATATAGATCAGCGAGCGGTAAATGTAGATATTGCACGCGAACAAATGGCAGCTCTACAGACTTTGTTTGATAGTGGCGGGCTGAGTGTTGCAGAGTTTGATGCTCGTCGCGAGGAGTTGGAACTGAACCTTGCGTCCAGTCTGACTGATGTCGATTCAGCTAATGCCCAGAAATCGGATCTGGCGTCAACAGCCTCGTCGGCAGGTAAGGGTCGCTGGATGACGTGGGTCATTGCCGCGTTATTGCCGTTAATGGCCACCGGTTTATACCTGAAAACAGGTCATCTATCGTCGTTGGATTCGGCCTACGTGGTAAGTCAGTCACCAGCAATGGCTGCGGATGTAAAACAGCCACCTATCGAGGAGCTGCTGCCCAGGCTTGAAACCCACCTTGCGGATAACCCCGACGATCTCACTGGCTGGCGACTGCTGGGTGTAACCTATCTTCGTTTGCGGAGGTTTGCAGACGCGGATATGGCACTGACCAAAGCAGTTGAACTCGATGATACAGATGCAGACTTGTTGTTTCAGCTGGCTGATGCAAAAGCGATGGCTGCAGGTGGCTCACTGGATGGCGAGCCCTTGCAACTGGTCGAGAAAGCCATGGCCATTGATCCTGCCGATTTACGCGGCTTCTGGTTGCGGGGAATGGCGAAACAGCAGTCTGGAGATTTTGCCGCAGCAGTGTCCACCTGGGAGAAACTGATTCCCATGCTCAGCGATCAACCTGAAGCCCTTGCAGAAATCAATCAACTGATTGCTGACGCCAGCGGTGCAGCCGACGGATCTACCACCGTGGTACCGCCTGTGCCATCAGATGTCAATCCGGTTGCCTTGAGTATAGAGGTCACGCTCGATCAGGCATTGGTGGCGCAGGTCAGCGATGGTCAATCACTGTACATCTACGCGAAGGCGGTAAATGGGCCGCCTATGCCGCTGGCTGTTACCCGGCTTAAGGTGGAAGATTTGCCGATTAGCGTGGTGCTGGACGACTCCATGGCCATGGTGCCGACAATGAAATTGTCTTCATTTGACGAGGTGGTAGTTGGTGCCAGGATATCCCGGACGGGCAACCCGGTTGCGCAGAGTGGTGACTACTATGTCGAAGTCAGTCCAATCTCGGTGCGTCAGAATGCGGCAGTATCTCTGAAAATCTCCGATATTGTACCCTGATTGACACTCGCCTCTCCCTATACCAAATACTTAAACTCGGTAATTTACAAAATCAGTCAGGGTTAGTAATCTGAATTCCGTTTGTCAGTTGCTGACGGGTTGTGTGCATTATTATGCTGTAACCAAACAGGGCCCCGATAACTTTATAATTCGCAATCCACTTGGGATTCACCAGTAGGCGATGAATCGAACTTCTTATCAGTTGAGTATGGCTCTGTTGGGTTGTCTGATTCTGTCGGGTAATGTATTTGCTGATACTGCGGTTGGTACTTTCCCGTGGGCAACACTGTTGTGTAAGTACAGTGATATTGACACCGAACCGCAAACCCGGGAATGGACCGAAACTCTGTTTGGTGATCAACCAGGTCAGATCAATCACTATTGGAAAGAAGCATCCTACGGTAAATCATCGCTGGATGGATCACGTGTGTTTGGCTGGTATTCACTTCCATCAGCGCGATCAAGTTATCTCATTGCTGCAGAACCCGATGCCGAACGACTGGTTACTGACTGCGTGGCAGCTGCTGACAGTGAGGTAGATTTCAGTGGCTTCTATGGCATCAATGTTTTTACCAACGGACCCTGGAGTGACACTCCTGGCGGAGTTGGCGGCCGCGGCGGGACGCTTGCGATCAACGCGGACGGAAAAACGATATATGGCTTCACCGCAATAGGATCTACTAGCTGGGTTAATCATGCTGCCGTTGTACATGAAATCGGACACGGCTTTAATCTGCTGCACAGCGACAACTCAGATGAAGATGCAGATCCCTACGATAATCCGTGGTCAATCATGAGTGGTGTTTTTAGTTATGCGGCACTTGATGAAACCTATGGCGTGCTGGCCAAACACTTTAATGCTTTCGAGAAAGACACACTGGGTTGGTTATCTGATCGCGAGATATACAAACTTGACCTGAGTGAACTGGGAGTAGGTAGTTCACAGGAAATCTCGCTTGATCCGATCGGCTCATCCGCAACCGATCACTATCGCATGCTCAAATTGGTGCGGGGAGATTCGGATGAGCAGTTTTTTTATACGGTTGAAGTCAGGGAGAGGTTGGGCTACGACAGAGCGTTACCTGGTTCAACGGTTGTCATTCATGAAGTTGATCTTCAGTCGAGACGTGCGGCATGGGTGGTTGATTCTGACACACCACCGGCTGACATCGCAGACACCGACGGTGTCATGTGGACACCAGGGGAAACGTTCAGGGGAGAAGGTTTTGATGTCAGCGTAACCAGTCGTACGCCCTCGGGTTTTACCGTAACAGTTACCGGCACCAATGGATCTGTCGGCGGTAACAGTCGCCCGTTTATCCGCCCGGTTAATGAACAACAGCAACTCAGAATCAATCAAAGGTTCCTGTTATACCTGTTTCCGGTAGATCCGAACGGATTTGCTCCCGATTTTTTTGCTGATGTACTGCCGTCAGATTCCACATTCACCAGAAATCCGGATGGCGGTTGGGTGTTCGAATGGACGCCTACGGCCGCCGATATCGGCACGACGTCTATCACGTTTACTGCACGTGACACCCTGGACTCCTCACTAACCAGTGAAGTCACGGTAGCACTGAGCGTAACAGATACCGTCATCGTGGATTCTGGCCCGAGCAGTGTCGGCGTACCCGGTCGTCCGGATCAACTACTGGGCAATATACCCTGGGTCTCGGTGCTGTGCCGTTTTGCCGACATCCCTGATTCTCCTGCCAGTCTTGCGTTTGTGCAGGACATGTTTGGTGATGCTGACGGACAGATCAATCACTGGTGGAAAACGGTGTCTTACGACAGGGTCAATGTTGATGGCAGTATTGTACTTGGCTGGTACGACCTGCCACGACCGCGTTCGGCGTACATAAGTGGCGATACCAGTGATGCTCAGATTAACGATTCATTGCTGACCTCGGATTGCATCAAAGCCGCAGATGCTGACGTCGACTACCGGCGCTTTTATGGTGTAAACACTTTCTTTAACGGTCCTTTCAACAGTCAGGGTGCCGGCTTCGGTAAAATCAGAACAGTATTGTCTGATAATGCAGGCCTGATGGCGACCACGGCTATCGCGTTGCCGTACTGGACTTTTCATACCGCAGTTAACCATGAAATGGGTTTGGCCATCGGATTACCCCGAGGCAACAACGCAGATCGGGATGGCAACACCTATGACAGTCCGTGGACGAACATGAGCGACGGACGAGGTTATGCAACGCGTGATCTGCGTTATGAATATCTAGCGAAACACCTGAACGCGTTTGAAAAAAATTCACTGGGCTGGCTCGCATCAGACGAAGTGTTGAAACTCGACGTGAATGATCCGATGGAGGCACCGGTTTCGGTGACATTGGCTCCAATGAGTAATCCAACCACACCCTATTACCGGGCGATTGTGCTGACCGATCGGGAGAACGGGGATATTTATTACACGCTTGAAGCTCGCGCAACGCTGTTTGGCGATCAGTATGACAGGGAGCTTCCTGGCACAGCTGTCATTGCACATGAGGTTGACCTGACCCGGGCCGAGCCTGCATGGATATTGTCAGATGTAAGCGACGGGGTGCCTGTGAGCGACTATGCCTATACGGCGAACGAAATGCTGATAGTCGGGGAACAACTTGATTTACCCAGGGCAATTGTCAGTGTGAGTAACCAACATCTGGCTGATGGCTTCAGGTTGTCTGTGCAAACAGGGCTGAATCGCGAGGCGGTAGCTACCAGTATTACGTCCTGTCTGCAGCCGATGGGAGGTGACTGTGAGATTCCGGAAAATCCTGCCATTGTGTTGCCAACCACAAACTCGCCCGTTCCGCTGAATTCCACACCAGGTGAGTTTTTACTCGGATCTCAACCCTGGGTAACCCTGCTGTGCCGGTTCGCAGACGATGAGAATGAGCCCGAAACAGCCGAATTCGTGCGGCAACTTTTTGGCGATGAAGTCGGTCAACTCAATCATTTTTGGAAAGAAGTGTCTTACAACAAGATGAACATTGACGGGTCTGTGGTGGTCGGTTGGTACACCCTGCCGGGAACCCAGACGAGTTATACGAACAATGCGGGTTTCACCGAGAACGGTTTAATCAGCGATTGCCTGGCTGCCGCCGATAACGATGTGGACTTCAGCCAGTACTTTGGCGTCAATGCTTTTTTTAACCGACCGTTTGGATATCCGATCCAAACATCGCCTGATCATCCCTCAGCATCTGTCGATCGTGCCGGACAAGTAACCTTAACCGAGGATGGTGCTGGCGCTACAGCCTATACAGCATTGCCTTATCCGGACTGGACCAGGCAGGCGGTGGTTGCCTGGCATATGGGTCAGGCGTTTGATCTGCCTTTTGGCAATAATGCTGATGAAGATGACGACTTGTCTGATAACCCGTGGACTCTGATGAGCGATTCGCGCGGGTACGCGGTGTCGGATGCCCGCTACGCCTATTTGGGCAAACATCTGAATCTGTGGGAAAAGCAATCTCTAGGTTGGTTGGAACCGACCGAGATCCGCAGGCTCAACCGTTCCAGATTGAATGACGGAGACTCTGCAACCATCCACCTGGTTGCATTAGGTGTGCAGGCAATGGCACCTGGCAGCAATGTATCGAGCACCTCTTACCGCGGGATATCAATAGCGGAATCTGGTGAGAACAGTACGAACGAATTTTATATCGAGGCGCGGTTAAAGGGCGAAGGCTACGACAGTGAACTGCCAGCATCCGGCATTGTCATTCATTCGGTAGATACCAGTCGCCCCCAGGCTGCGTGGTTGTACAGCGACCTGCATGAAGGCCTGATTTCCGATTACGGTGACACGGAATCTGAAGTGCTGGTTGTGGGTGAGCAACTGCGTCTGGATGGTATCGATATCCGGGTATCACAACAAACCGCTACCGGTTTTGAGATCGTTGTATCCTCGGCAACAACCCTGGTTGCCGAGGATTCGCCCGGCGCAGGTGGGGGTAGCGGTGCTGCGCTGTGGCTGTGGTTAGTTGCGGCCGTCGGATTGCTGCTGCGGAGCCCAAGGCGTCAAATAACGGGTAAGGTTCGCATAATAATCTGAATTTAAACAATAAATTACGCTCATTGTTCCTTCAATTCGACTTACGGGTTACTATATTTTCTTTCGAACCTGGAATTTACAATGAAAATAATTCTCAAGGCAGCCATACTGTCGGTGTCTGCTCTTGCCACACTGGTAACCCAGCAGGCAGTTCTCGCAGCGGACGAAATCAAAATCGGTTTTGTAACAACCCTGACCACCGGCGGTGCTGTCATAGGTAACGATATGCGTGATGCGGTGAATCTCGCCATGGATGAATTGGGTAACACCATGGGTGGCGTCCCGGCGCAGATTTTGTTTGAGGACGATGGATTTAAACCGGAAACCGGAAAACAGGTAACTGACAAACTCGTCAAGCAGGACGATGTCGACATTGTGGCTGGTTACATCTGGTCTCACGTATTAATGGCGTCGTTCAAATCGGTAGTCAATGCCGACAAGATCCTGATTAGCGCGAATGCCGGTCCATCGGCTATTGCGGGCAAGCTCTGCAATGCAAACTTTTTCTCCACCTCCTGGCAGAACGACCAGACCCCGATGGCGATGGGCGAGTTGCTGAATGAGAAAGGCGTCAAATCAATTTATGCAATGGCCCCTAACTATGCAGCGGGTAAAGACATGGTTGCCGGTGTTGAGCGCACGTTCAAGGGTGAGATTCTGGGCCGCGATCTGACCAAGTGGGGCGCTGATGCGCAACTGGATTTTTCTGCCGAGCTGGCCAAAGCGAAAGCATCAGGTGCTGAAGGCCTGTTTGTTTTCTATCCGGGAAAAGCCGGTGGTGCATTTATCAAGCAGTACACACAGGCTGGTTTGCAGGAATCTCTGCCTCTGTATACGGTGTTTACGGTAGATTCCATATCGCTGCCTAAACTGCAGAAGGCCGGTCTCGGCGGAGTCATGGGTTCAGAGATGACACAATTCTGGGCACCTGACCTGGACAATGAAGCCAACCAGAAATTTGTCAGCAGTTTTCGTGAGAAGTACGACCATTACCCATCGTTTTATGCGGCGCAGGCTTACGATTCGATTATGCTGATCAATTCTGCAGCGGAGGCACTTGGCGGTGACCTGTCCGATACCGCAGCAGTCCGTGCCGAACTCGAGAAAGCAAACTATACGTCCATTCGTGGTCCGTACACATATGGTAAAAATCACATGCCGATCCAGAATTTCTACTCGCGCAAAGTGGTAGAGGATGCTGACGGAAACTGGACCACTGAAATCACTGGTACCGTTCTGAAAGAGCACCAGGATACGCACGCTGCCAATTGTGCGCTGTAAGTGAAAGACCGGGCAGGCGGGAATCTTCCCCCTGCTCTTTAACCCTTAAGTCACTATGCCAGGATGGATGCATCCATACTCATCGTACAGTCGCTGAATGGTCTGCAGTTGGGTGTGCTGTTGTTCCTGCTGTCAGCCGGATTGACATTGACCTTTGGTATCATGGATCTGATCAATCTCGCTCATGCATCGTTCTACATGCTGGGCGCGTTTTTCTGCGCGTCCCTGACCATCCATACAGGCTCGTTTCCGCTAGGTGTTGTTAGCGCAATTGCGGTGACCGCGCTGGTTGCAGCAGCCGTAGAGTACGGCATTGTTCAGCGACTTTATCAGCGGGATCATCTGGATCAGCTGTTGGCATCGTTCGGATTGATTCTGGTGTTTGATACGCTGGTGCATTTGTTGTGGGGTCCGTCAGGACTGTCGATTCCTTTGCCGTCGTGGTTGAATGGGCAGTTCACACTGAGTGACGGTGTGGTTATCCCCACTTACCGATTGATGATTATCGTAACCGGTGTCTTGATTGCACTTGGACTGTACTGGCTGGTGGGTCATACCCGAACCGGCATGCTGATTCGGGCTGGTGCTTCCAATCGGGCTATGGTCGGCGCTCTGGGTGTCGATATCAAGCTCCTGTTTGCCGGGGTATTCACGTTGGGTTCCATGTTAGCTGGTTTGGCCGGTATGTTGATCGCGCCCATTACAGAAGCGTCGATTGGTATGGGCAATGACATCATCATCACCGCTTTTGTTGTTGTGATTATCGGCGGCCTAGGATCAATAAAAGGTGCCTTTGTTGCAGCCATGCTGATTGGCATGATCGACACCTTTGGACGTGCATTCCTGGATAAAGTTTTCACACTGTTCATGAGCGTAGATGCGGCTGAAACGGCAGCACCGGCGCTCTCCGCAATGCTGATATATTTGCTGATGGCTGTAATTCTCGTATTGCGACCGCAAGGTCTGTTTCCCCCTAAACTCCGTTGATCATGAAGGCCGATAAATTTTCAGTGCTGGTGCTGATTCTTATTGCTGTCGTGCCGGTGACGGCCTTTTATGCCGGAAATACATTCTGGCTGGATATTTTTACCCGACTGACCATCCTGGCATTGGCCGCGTTAAGTCTGAACCTGTTGCTCGGTTTTGGCGGGCTGGCATCATTTGGTCATGCGGCCTATCTCGGTATCGGTGCGTACGCCGTGGGAATACCGGCATACCACGCAACCTACGGTGGTTTCGACGCGGTGGCGAGTTATTCGGGATGGGTACAATTTGGCCTTGCCATTACCTTGTCTGCATTGTTTGCTCTGATAACAGGTGCGATCAGCCTGCGTACTAAAGGAGTGCATTTCATCATGATTACCATGGCTTTCAGCCAGATGATTTATTACTCGCTGGTATCTCTGGATGAGTATGGCGCTGATGATGGGCTGACTATCGATGTACGCTCAGAATTTTCGTCAGTCGATCTGAATGATCCTATTGTGTTGTTTGCCGTTTGTTATGTATCACTGCTGGTGTTTTTATTTTTATTGAATCGAATTACTCACTCACATTTTGGACGTGTACTTGCCGGTGCAAAGCAGAATGATGAGAGAATCCGTGCGCTCGGTGTGAACGCCTATCGTTATCAGTTGGTAGCGATTGTAATCGCTGGAAGCTTGTGTGGTTATGCAGGCGCACTGATGGCGAACTACACCACTTTTATTTCTCCGAGCATCATCGAGTGGACCCGATCAGGGGAACTGATGTTTATGGTTATTTTGGGTGGATCGGCGTATTTGTTCGGGCCCGTGCTTGGTGCAGCTGTATTCATATTGCTGGAGTTCTATCTGTCAAAGTGGACCATCTATTGGCACTTGCCCTTTGGACTAATCTTGATTGCAACTGTATTACTGTTTCGTGGTGGTATCGGTGGTTTGCTGGCACGCAGCAAAGATCAGCAGGTTGCACGGGATGGGTGACGCAATACTGGAAGTTAAAGAATTACATAAAGGGTTTGGTGGTGTAGCTGCTACCGATGGCGTTAATCTTGAGGTTATTGACGGGGAACTGCATGCGCTGATAGGGCCAAACGGCGCCGGAAAAACGACGTTGGTGGCACAACTGTCCGGCTTGTTGTTGCCTGATTCAGGCACGATCATATTCGATCACAAGGTGGTTACCGGGCTGCCAGCGCATACCATGGTCAAGCGTGGATTAGCACGTTCATTCCAGATTACCTCAGTATTTTCCGAAATGACGGTGTTTGAAAACGTGGCGCTTGCGGTGCAGGCGAGCCAGCGACATTCATTTCGGTTCTGGGTGCGAGTCGCAGATGATGTATCCATAAATACAGCAGCATTGGCTGAAGTCAAGAGAGTGGGCCTGCATGATCGTGAGCATGTTATAGCCAGCGAGTTATCCCATGGTGAACGGCGTCAACTGGAAATAGCAATGGCGCTTGCCACTCAACCCAGACTGTTGTTACTCGATGAACCAATGGCAGGCATGGGCATTGAAGAATCTTCAGACATGATCCACCTACTAAAACAATTGAAAGGACAGTTGACTATTGTGATGGTTGAACATGACATGGATGCTGTATTTGCATTGGCTGATCGCGTGTCGGTATTGGTCAACGGAAAGGTTATCGCAACCGACTTGCCTGACGAGATTAAAAACAACGTTGAGGTACGTGATGCGTACCTGGGTGAACGTTGATGTTGGTGGTTGAAAACCTGGTTACTTTTTATGGTCACAGTCAGGCATTGTTCGGAGTCAGTCTGGAAGTTGGTCGAGGGGAAGCGGTAACGTTACTCGGTCGTAATGGTATGGGTAAAACGACAACCATACACACCATTACCGGATTGCTTCAGGGGCGGAGTGGGGAAGTGTCCTTTGATGGTCGGCAGATCATGCATGAGCCTGCATTTCGTATTGCCCGTTTGGGTACGGCGCTGGTGCCCGAAGGACGACAGGTATTTCCCAACCTGACTGTTCGCGAAAATCTGATAGCAACGGCTGGCAATCGACTGAAAAAATCTGACCCGTGGACGTTGGAACGTATCCTGGCGTTATTTCCTTCGCTGGAACCCAGACTCGGATTTGCGGGGAATCTGTTGTCAGGTGGTGAGCAGCAGATGCTTGCCATTGGGCGTGCCATGATGACTAACCCTCAATTGCTGATTCTTGATGATGCGACAGAGGGTTTGGCACCGTTAGTTCGGGACGAGATCTGGCACGCATTGGCGGCGCTTCGTGGGTCCGGGTTATCAATACTGATAGTCGACAAAAATATTCGCGACCTACTGAACATGGCGGACCGTCACTATGTACTGGAGAAGGGTGCAGTAGTATGGAGTGGCAAATCCAGAGAACTTGCCGCCGAGCCGGAACTGCAACAACGGTACCTCGGTATTTAACATCGATTCAGCATAAATCTTTAACATAATTTTACTTAATTGTAGAGTACGATACGGTAGCGTGAGATTAATCGCTTTCGTCGATTAGTGCGCTCGAATGTAAAATATTTGTTCTTTAATCATCTATTCCCGACTTTACGTGTTAGTTTCATTACGTGGATGAATTCCGCATACCGCGCCACCCAAACCAAATCTAATAAATTAAGGCGAATAAATACCAATCAGATATAACAAAGAAGGCGAGTGTGTAAATGAATGACACAAATGATCAGAACATACATTCTGGGCGCACATTGGAGTCATTGACGACTGAGCAGTTTCTTCAGTTGGTCGGGTCGCGAGTACGAAATTATCGATTAAAAATTGGCATGTCCCGAAAGTTGTTGGCCAGACAATCCGGTGTATCAGAACGTTATCTTGCTCAACTGGAATCAGGCCATGGTAATATTTCCATTGCGTTACTCAAAAAAGTGGCGAGCGCTATTTCAGTTAAACTGGAAGTGCTGATGTCGGAGGACGATGTAGAGGAGCTGCCAGAATCGGTTATTTGATCAGTCTTCGCTCAATAGGCACTATCTGTCATATGGGTTAATATCCGGTTATGGATTTAAACCGACTGGAGCCGATACGATGCGTGCCTATTTTGTGAACATCAAGTGTCAACCTGGCACCGCCTATGAGGTCGCCAATGCGATCGCAGATACTGAGCTTGCGTCAGAAATTTATTCAACAGCTGGGCATTTTGATTTGCTGGTTAAACTCTATCTCGATGATGCAGAGGACGTAGGGCATTTTGTTAACAAGCACATTCACGGTGTGCAAGGCGTTAGAGATACAGAGACTCTGGTTACCTTCAGAGCGTTTTGATTATTGAGTGGTGATTATCGATAGCTGATTATGATATCGGTGTTGGAATCGGGTGCCGCACCGTAGCTACGGTAAAGTCGTCCATCGTTTCGTAAGCAACAATTTTTATCCGCTTTCCCCACCTATCCGGTACTTGACGTAAAACTATTGGTCATTCCGCATCGCTGTGGGTGTGTGCAAGTTCGGCGGCGAGTCGCGCGTTGTTCTTAATCAAGGCAATATTGCTGCTCAGGCTCCGGCCATCGCTCAGCGTGTTAATGGCTTGCAGCAGATAGGGGGTAACGGCCTTGCCGGTGATGCCCTCGGAGTCAGCTTGACTGATCGCTGTCCTGATCCAGCTTTCGACGGTGTTCTGGGGAATTTCAGCATCTGCGGGTATCGGATTGGTCAGAAGAACACCACCTTCGAGCCTCAGTGCTTTGCGGACCTGCAGGAACTCGCTGATAGCCGAAACACTGTCGAATCGCAGAGGCGCCTGCTGGCCACTCGATCTGGACCAGAAGGCGGGAACGTCGTCAGACTGATAAGCAACCACGGGCACCCCCTGGGTTTCAAGAAATTCCAGTGTTTTTGGTATGTCCAGAATTGCTTTTGCACCAGCGCACACTACAGTCACTGCGGTACGGCCCAGCTCTGTCAGGTCTGCCGAAATATCCATGGAAGTCTCAACGCCGCGATGCACACCGCCAATACCACCGGTTGCAAAGAATGAGATTTCAGCGAGCTTCGCAGCGATCATGGTCGCCGCGACTGTCGTTGACCCATTGACCTTGCGGGTTATGGCTACCGCGAGGTCGGCACGTGACAATTTCATGGCTGAGTCGCTAGTCGCAAGCTGTTCGAGCTCATCCGGATTAAGTCCGATCTTCAGATCACCCCCGAGCACAGCGATGGTTGCTGGCGTGGCCCCAGTGTCCCGAATTACCTGTTCAACCGCACAGGCGGTCTCCAGATTCTGCGGAAAAGGCATCCCGTGGGTGATGATAGTGCTTTCAAGAGCGACCACCGGACCGGATTGTGTTTGTGCATCGGCAACTTCGGGAGAGAGTTCAATTTTCATGCTTGTTCAGTCTAATTCCGGTGTCGGACTGGTACCACTTAACACCGCAGCGGCAGCAGGTATCCCCAGCTTTACAACGCTGTCATACAGAGAGTTGCCGCCCGCCCAACCCGCAAGGGTTGCCCCTGCCAACGCGTCGCCGGCTCCGTTGACATCGGTCACAACTCTGACCGGCTTGATATCAACAAGCACTGGCTTGGCCTCATTTTCCCTGACGATTACCGGAGCACTACCATCTGTGATGATGTGGTCGTGGAATCCAGCGTGCTCCAGAGCATTGGATAATTCGTTGATGTTACGAGATATGGGTGATCCGGTGAGCATCGCTGCTTCTGCCCGGTTGGCGATCAGAACATCAAGGGCACTGGCGTGATCCAGCAGCCGCATACTCTTGACCGGTGACACAGCAAGTGCTCCCAGACGAGGAACCGGTTTGTGGGTGCAAATCTCTTTGACACAGGTTGCGGACAAGTTTGCATCAATGATCATTACATCTGTTGATGGTAGCTGAACCAACTGATGGGTCAGTTCTGTATACGACAGCAGTTGGCAGATATCGGTTGCTGCCAATCCGAGTATGAGCTCGCCTTGTTGATCCAATACAACCCCATAACGACCTGTTGGTTGATCATCCATCCTATAAAATGCCGCACTGATGCTCGATTTTTCAAAATATTTCTGGATTCTGTTGCCAGCAAGGTCACTCCCGATGGTGGCAATCAGCGAGGTTGCAGTCAGGACCGAGGCCGCACAACTGGCGTTGCCTGCAACGCCACCGATCGAGCGCGACCAGGTCACGGGATTGGACGCGCCAGGGTGCAGAGTCTCGGTCAGCCGAATGCTTTCATCGATATGCGCGGCACCAACAAAGGTTATTCTAAACTCAGCGGTGGACACGCTGGAGCGCGGTTTCTGTTGAGGCAGCCCTGACTGCGGTGTCGTATTCAAATCCCTTGCGTTCGAGCTTGTTAACAACCCAGTTATTGCCGTAGCGGAACGGCAAAAACAGCAAGCCGATAACGGCGAGCAGTGCAAAACCCAAACCGATGAGTTTCAACAGAGGAGAGGCGCTTTCTCCGGCATCGAGAATGGCCAGACCCGTTACCACGAGAGCAAACAGTGAAACAGCACCGAGTACCAGATAGATCAGTGCTGTGCCCCAGAGTTTTTTATACAAAAGCCACGGAAGTGTAAAAAACAAGGCTGGCCAGCTGACGCCCTGTTTCACGGCTTTCATCCGGCCATCGTAGTGCTCAAAAATATCGTACAGACGGCCGTTCGGTGGATCATCGTAGTGTGGTTGATCATCGATACCGTTGGCTGCCGTGGTGGAATTCCGGTTGGCGCGTTCGTCGAGGTCTATTTGCGGATTGCTGGTTTTATCAGAGATGTCTACTACTTCGTCGACATAGGTGCTGTTCTGATTGCTCAAGTCACCGGTCAGGGTCGCTTGAGAATCCAGAGCCTGTGTCAACTCATTCATTTTCAGTGTCTGGTCATTTTCGGCCAGTTGATTCAGTGTTTCCTCGATGACACCGACTTGTTCAGTGGGTATTGGTGTGCTTGGAACCTGCAGCACAGAATCGTCTGCATCAAAAACTGCTGCCATCGGAGAGGAATTAACCGGTGATGAAGCTGCAGTATCCTCGAAGGGAGTAGTGCCTTCAACAGAATGAAACTCCTGAGCCGGTGTACCGGACATGCTGGCAGGCTCTTCAATTTCCAGCTCGGTAACTCCGGCGGCAGAATGACTTTCTTCTGGCGAGATGTCTAGAGCGGGTTCGTTAATCGCCAGCGTTGTGTCAGAAGACGCTATGTCGTCCAGCGATGACTCTGAATTTGGGTTCCGACGCTCCTCCAGCATTTCCTCGACTCGGAGGTTCGTGTATAAATAACGAGCTTCATCATGATCGTCTGATGCCAATGCAACCGCACGCGCCCAGAGGTCTGGCCGCCGTTTGTCGCTGTTCAGTTCGAGTGAGGCGAGTTTATAAAGTTCTTCGTCGATCATGTGGAGTTTTACCCAAGTTACGTCTAGCGATTTGCCTTGGTTACAACCAGCTCATGACACAACACGAGCAGGCAGTGCCGGTTTACCGGCGGTGATGGCGGAGTCTCGTTCGCCAACCGATAGTTTAACATTGGCAATATGGGTAATGAACATAAAAAAACCAGGATATTCTGACTTTCTGCTGTTAACGGTGCTGGCTGCCATATTTGGTACCAGTTTCATGTTCACCCGTATAGCTGTGCAGGACATGCCGCCGCTAACGGTGGCCGCAACACGTTTGTTACTGGCGCTGATTATTCTGTATCCGCTAATGCGTATCCGTGGTCAGAGGCTTCCGACAGGTAGAGGCATCTGGATCGTGATTACCGCGGCAGCATTATTTGGTAATGCTCTGCCGTTTGCGTTAATTAGTTGGGGACAGGTTGGTGTGGATGCTGGCATGACTGCAATTCTGATGGCTGTCATGCCGTTGATCACCATTGTGTTGGCACATTTTGCCACTCACGATGAGCGAATGAATCGATACAAAATATTTGGCGTCCTAGCGGGCCTGGTCGGTGTGATTGTGTTGATGGGCTGGGACAAGCTGGGTACATTAGGTGACGACATTATTCGCCAGTATGCCATCGCCCTGGGTGCATGCTGCTATGCAATCAACGCCATCATCACTAAGCATTTAACGGACGTTCCAAGATTGGCAATGATGACTGCATTGATGCTGATCGCAGTGCTGCTTCTTTTACCCGTCAGTTTATGGGTCGATCATCCCTGGACGTTGGAACCTGCTACTGCTTCGAAGCTATCATTAGTTGCACTTGCTCTTGGACCAACAGCATTGGCCACTTTATTGATTCTCGATATCGTCGATCGGCAGGGCGCATCATTTCTCAGCCAGATAAATTTTATGGTGCCGTTGTTCGGTGTTTTCTTTGGAACCCTATTTCTGTCTGAAAGACTACCTGCCAATGCCTGGCTGGCATTGCTGATTATCTTGTGTGGAATCGCTGTTTCACGAATCGGTAACCGCCGCCGTCTGCCGTCAGAAAACTGAGAACCAAATCACAGACTCTGCTGGCTGAGTGCACTGGTTATCCACCTGGCTCGCAGATTTGTGATGCTATGCGCATTACACTCGATGATCACGTTCATTCAACTCATCGGCAGATCATCGGCGGCTACCAGAAATGTACTCAGTTAAAAAGGTAAGTGTATTACCAAATTTATTTGTAAGTGCCATGTTGGTTGGTGGCATGTTGCCGGGTTGTTCCTGGAACTCCGGGTGGAATCCTGGTTGGACCTCTGAGGTGAACTCTGGAGACACGACAGACTCGCTTACATCTAACCCTACCGACGAGGCTCGACAGGAGGACATTGCTACCTCCAGATCGACACTGGTAGTAACAGATCTGGTCTCGGCGCTGATTCAGATTCCAGAACTGCGGCCCGACAATATCACGTTAGCGCTTCATCGGCCCGAAAGCAATTATGGTCGTGTGTTGGCAAAGGAACTTCAGCGTGTCGGGTACGAAATGCGTATCGCGCGAGGCTCCGATGAGCCGCACTTGCTTAACTACCATATAACCGCAGCCAATCCTTTGAGTACAGACCGGGAGTATGAATTCTCGCTTGTTATTGATCAGGTGAAATTGAAGCGACGGTATGCATTGGAAGGCTCTGAAATTTATCCAACATCTTCGCTGTTTGTGCGCGGAGTTTCTCATCAGACCATCATGCATGATGATTTGCTGTTCCGTAGAGACGTATCCGTTGGTGCCAGAAATTTACAACGAAAACGAATCGTCGTACCGGTCAAACAGAATATGTATGAAACACGCGAATCCAATTTTTCCGATCAACTGGCGAGTTATCACGATGTGTTGCAATCAGTCATTGTATTTCCGAACGATTCGGTTGTACTTGGTACTCTGAACAAACAACTCACTCGATCAATGTTGCAGGAGTTCAATCCAGCTACTGATTTGATATCGGTGATTGGTTGCTCACATGGCAAGACCGCGTTGACGGACGGTAACAGGAAACTTGCCACTGGTCGGAGTCTTCGCGTGCGGGAGGAACTGATACGTGCGGGTGTAAACCCGGAGCTGATTCTCGATGAAGGTTGTTGGGCCCCGGTCTATTTTGATGAGATGATGCCACGACGGGGTGTAGTGTTAACGCTCAAAAGATCCCAGCAAAACGGCTGATACTTTGCTCGGTTTGGACTGTATGATAACGTCGCAGGATTGACTCTACAGCGAGGTAAGTCCGATGCAGCCGGTTGCTATCAAATCGATCACACGCGCACCCGAAGATATCATTTTAGGCCTTGGCAATGCGGGTGTTGCAACTGTCCATGAGGCAATGGGCCGGTCTGGTCTCATGAAACCTTATTTGCGGCCTGTGTTTCCGGGTGCGCGCATCAGCGGTTCCGCTGTCACCATTCTCTCTCAACCCGGCGATAACTGGATGGTGCATGTTGCCATCGAGTTCTGCCAGCCCGGTGATATTCTGGTTTTAGCCTGTTCGGCGGATAACACGGACGGAATGTTCGGCGACCTGCTGGCAACTTCAGCAATGGCACGCGGCGTACGAGGACTGATAACTGATACCGGTTGTCGTGATGTACATGATCTGCAACAGATGAATTTCCCGGTCTGGAGTCGTGCAATCTCAGCCAAAGGTACGGTAAAAAATACATTGGGTTGCGTGAACGTGCCGATTGTTACAGCAGGGCAATCCGTGCAACCCGGCGATATCATTGTCGCCGACGATGACGGCGTTGTTGTCGTACCACGTGAGCTGGGAGCGTCAACGCTTGTGGCAGCAAACGCAAGAGAAGCCAACGAGACCGACAAACGTACTCGTCTCGAAAACGGTGAACTGGGACTGGACATGTACGATATGCGAGCGAGGCTTGCGCAGGAGGGGCTGGTATACCACGATACAATGCAAGAGTGGAAGGAGAGTGATGCATGATCATCGATTGCCACGGACATTACACAACTGCACCGGATGAACTGGGAGATTATCGTGATCAGCAGAAAACCGATCTTGCCAAAGATCCGTTGCACATGGCGGCTAAAGGGCTGATAACAATCTCTGACGATCAGATACGCGATAGTCTTGAAGGTGCACAACTGAAGCTGCAAAAAGAGCGCGGTACCGACGTGACCATATTCTCACCGAGAGCCAGTTGGATGGGGCATCACATCGGGAATGAATCAACCAGTATTGCCTGGACAGAACACTGCAATGATCTTATCTATCGTATTACACAGCTCTACCCCGAAAACTTCGTCGGGGTAGCCCAGTTACCGCAGACCCCCGGAGTTGCACCGCACGCGTGCGTCAATGAGCTTGAACGCTGTGTTAACGAGTTTGGGTTTATCGGCTGCAACCTTAACCCTGATCCGTCAGGGGGTTACTGGACGGACCCACCGTTAGGCGATCCATACTGGTATCCGGTATACGAAAAAATGGTAGAGCTGGATGTGCCAGCAATGATCCACGTGAGTGCAGCGTGCAATCCAGCGTTCCACACGACAGGCTCACACTACCTGGGGGCTGACACCACAGCGGTAATGCAGCTTATAACATCTGATCTGTTTACCCGGTTTCCGACACTTAAAATTATTATTCCCCACGGCGGAGGTGCGGTCCCGTATCACTGGGGTCGTTTTCGCGGTCTGGCCGATATGATGGGCAAGCCACCCCTTAGCGAGTTGATACTCAATAACGTCTATTTTGATTCCTGCGTATACCATCAGCCGGGTATTGATCTGTTGTTAAAAGTGATACCAGCTGACAACATTCTGTTTGCGTCCGAGATGGTCGGTGCAGTCAGAGGTATCGATCCGGAAACCGGTTTTTATTTTGATGACACCAAGCGCTATATCGATAACAGTACCGATATATCGCCGATGGATAGGCAGAAAATAATGGAAGGTAACGCAAGGCATGTGTTCAGCAGATTTCATCAACGAATCTCGCCGGATGAGCCCGGATGAGTGAGGGGATTCCCTGCATTTGGATGCGCGGTGGTACCAGCAAGGGTGCTTGTTTTCTCGCATCGGATTTACCGCAGGATTCACTAGAGCGCGACGATTTGTTGTTGCGCCTGCTGGGATCGCCCGATGCCCGCCAGATAGATGGTATTGGTGGTGCCGACCCCCTGACCAGTAAGGTGGCGGTCATTGCAAAATCCTCCCGTTCTGATGCCGACATCGATTTTCTTTTTTTGCAGGTGTACGTTGATCAGGCCATTGTTACAGATGCACAGAATTGCGGAAATATACTGGCGGCCGTCGGGCAATTTTCAATTGAAAAAAATCTGTTCACCGCATCTGCCGACACCACGCGGGTTCGTGTGTACATGATCAATAGTAACCAGGTTGCCACGGTGACTTTTCCAACGCCTGGTGGCTTCGTGGACTATTCCGGTGCCACAGCCATAGATGGAGTACCTGGTACTGGTGCAACAGTACTCGAGAATTTTCCAGAGGCCGCCGGATCCACTTGTGGGGCTCTGCTGCCCACAGGACAGGTGACCGACCGGGTTAATGGTGTAGAAGTTACCTGCATAGACAACGGAATGCCGGTAGTCATCATGCAAGCATCTGATATGGGAATCACAGGCTACGAAACTCGTGAAGAGCTAGATACGAAAACTGAACTCAAAGATCGCATTGAAGCGATCAGACTCAAAGCTGGCCCAATGATGAACCTTGGCGATGTCAGGGATAAGACGGTGCCTAAAATGACATTGGTAGCACCTCCCAGACAAGGGGGGGCACTAACCACCCGTACGTTTATTCCGCATCGATGTCATGCATCCATTGGCGTACTGGGTGCGGTAAGTGTTGCCACTGCCTGCATGCTCGAACAGTCACCAGCCGCCAAGGTTGCAACATTGCCCGGAGCGGAACTGAGTGCAGACTCTGGTGCAGGTGGGATGCACGTATCAGTGGAACACCCTATAGGTGAAACAACCGTCGTTGTGCAGGCGTCCGTCGTTCAGAGCGAATTGATCGTAGAGCAAGCTGCTATTGTCCGAACCGCGCGAAAATTGTTCGAAGGCACGGTTTATCCTGCACCGCATAGGGTTAAAAATTAAAAGTATGGGCGGGGTTTTTATCCAACACTCTACACAATGCGCCAAAGTGCTCCGCGGCAAAAAGCGGCAAGTCATTGTGAATCTGCTTTGCGGTTGATTCGACCAGCTCATCGTTGATTATTTTTAGTTCGCCGCCGCTCTGGAGTGCCAGAATTTGCTGACGACAGGCACGCTCCAGGTAGTACAGGTCATCGAACGTCAGTGCGACGGTAGCGCCGCCCACCACAACGCCATGATTGGCCAGAAAGGTAATATCGACATCCGGTTTGGCCTTGTTCGCTTGAGATATTCGTTCACCTTCCTCAGATGACAGGGCCAGTCCGCCAAAAGTTTCTACATAGGCAACACGTCCGTGGAATCGAGTAGCCGTTTGATGTGCCATCTCCAATCTACCCCCTTCGAGCATTGTCAGGGCGGTGGCATAGGGCATGTGGGTGTGCAAAATCGATTTGTGCCGCGGGTTGGCCCGGTGACCTGCAACATGGATATATCTTGCGGTGTCCTCCACTTCTCCTTGCCCCTCGTAAACGGTTCCTTCGCCGTCGATCAACAGCAGGGCTTCCGGGGTCATTTCTGACCAGTGGACGCCATAGGGGTTGATCAAATAACGCTCCTCTTCGGTATCTAGACGAACAGAAAAGTGATTACATATGCCTTCATGAAAGCCGAAGCGTTCAGCCAGACGGAATGCCATCGACAGATCCTGTCGGTCGGAGGCGACGGCCTGTTCAATATCGGCGGTTATCCCGTTTTTTGCGCGGAGCTGTGAGTTGGTCATGATAATCCTGTGCAGAGCGGCTGAATCTGGCGGTTAATTTATCACACTCCCGGCGCCATAGCAGCGTGTATGGTAACTCACAACGGCGACAGGGTGAACGCTGCCCATAACCGACATTCGTACCACCTCCATAATCAGCCCACTGAAGCGCCGTACAAAACGGTCAGATTAATGGCATTGTTAGGCTTTTTGCACGATGAGGTATGTGTGTAGCTCCGGGTGATGATCATATTCTAGATGCCTACAAGTACAGCCCAAGTCAATAAATAGCTTTAGAAACCCAGTAACACCTAGTGTACTGTAACAACCAAAGCGTACGCATCAGAGGCCCTCTCTTCGCACCCAGCTGCGTTCCCGTTCTTGAAAAGGTGGCCGACATTCTCTGCGAACGGCGCCTTGCTGGGCACAAAGAGAGAACCTCTGAAATGCACGCTTTGATTGTTACAGTACACTAGTGTTGAATAATAAATCTCTGGGCCCATCGAGTTGTCTTTGTGGTCACCTTCTTCGTCTGTTCCGCCAAAAGAAAATATCAATACTCCGTTCTTTTCGAGGCTGGAAACCAGCTTAGTTAGCACCTTCTCTTGTTGATCAAGGGGTATATGCCAAATACTATCCCAAGCTGTAATGAAGTCATATTTTTTTGGCACTTCCCATGTGCAGATATCCCGTTGATAAAATATTAATTCTGGATGCCGTTCTTTTGCCAGCGTTATCATTTTGTCGGAAACATCAACACCTTCTGGGTCAAAGCCACTACCGAGGAGGAGATCAATTAATCGTCCAGTGCAGCCACATCCAATATCAAGCGCTTTGCCTCTGTTTTTTACAAATGCAATTGCTTTTTTATGCTGCTCAATGCCATTTAGTCTATCGAATTTTTCACATTCCCAAAGGTCTGTGATTTGATTATAGGCTTCACCAATATCAGATGGTTTCATATGCTCATAGCCAACAGTTGTGTTAAATGGAAGGCTACCACTGCTTATATTATATGGCGATGCTCGATATTACCATTGAACTACCTGCGCCAGAATGCTTTGTTACCTTCACGTGTGGCAGTTGCTGCATCAATGCCAATATCCTGCAACTGACTTTCGTCTAGCTCGAGCAGGTCCCTTCGGGTGGTGAAATTCGTATTCCAGCGTTTCCATTCTTTCAACCAGCGGTTTGTTTGAATCTGCTGGTAGAAACTCTGTGATGTGCGTGCTTTTACAGTCATGACAATCTCCCTTTTCTATCTGGTGTATGGTTATATTACGGCTGGTCATGCCCGGTTTAAAACGTTTTAATGTTGTGGGTCCATTAGGTATTGTTATGCATAGAAGAAACATCTCACTTAACGGTCTCCGCGTATTCGAATCTGCCGCACGATTGCTCAGTTTTACCCAGGCCGCTGAAGAACTGCATGTCACTCAGGCCGCAGTCAGTCAGCAAATTCGGGGGCTTGAAAATCAGCTTGGACTTCAGTTGTTTCAAAGAGAAAAGCGAGGATTGTCTCTTACATCTGAGGGGCAGGAGCTTGCAGTATCTGCTCGCTCTGCGTTGAATAAGGTGTACAACACCATAGACAGAATCACTGGAACAGATGCTCACGGCGTACTGACGATTTCCACGTTGGCATCGTTCGCGTCGCGATGGATAATACCCCGCCTGGCTGATTTCCAACGCCAGCATGCGGATTTTGACTTACACGTTCATACTTCAGATGATAAGGTGGATCTGTTTGGTTCCCGTGTCGACGCCTGCGTCAGGTTTTCCTGTGTCGATGAACCCGGCTTGTGCACCGAGTTGCTGATCCAGGATGCATCTGTGTTGGTTTGCGCTCCTGCGCTGGCGGAAATACTGGGTGATGACCCGACCGCACTGTATGACCATACGTTTATCGTTGATGGAAACCAGCCTCGAGATCATCAGGGTGAGCTGCTGGCGGCATGGTCCACCGATACTGTTCTACAGGTGCTGGGGCTGGACAAGTCCCGAATGACTCAACTTGTATTCAGTCAGAGCGATAATGTCGTGTTATCCGCATTGGCCGGTCAAGGTGTTGCATTTTCCCGACTGACCTTATGTGCTGATGAAATTGATGCGGGCAGGCTGGTAGTGGTTTTTGGCTACTGCCAATCCGTCGATGAAGGCTATTCCCTGGTTTATCCGCAATACCGGTCCAGTGATGCCCGGCTGGTTGCCTTCAGGCAGTGGTTAATCGAGGAGACGAAGCTGTTCAGGGACAGAATAGACCAGGTCACCGAGCAGATGATAGATGGCTGAAGTGAGTGGCAGATGCTGTCGCACCGATCGACGCGACAGCATCTGAGCTGAAAACAGTCTGTAGACCAGTGCGTGGTTCAGGCGTGCGCTGCTTCCTTGGTTTCTACTTCGGTTTCTTCTTCTGCGAATGCGTCGAGCAGACTGGCATCAATAACCGGAATATCCTGCACGTCGGTAACCTTGGCCTCGTTCAGCGAAGTCTGTTGTGCTTCACAGAATGCCAACAGCTCACGGTAATGCACCGCCAGCTGCGACCCGTTTTCCGCCAGATTCTTTTGTTCCTCAAAAGATTCTTCCAATTCTTTGGCTTCTTTCTTGAGTTTTCGGTTAGATTCCTCGGCGCGTGTCCTACCCTGGGATTCGTCGTGTTTCTGTTTTTTCAGGGTTTTCAGCTTTTTCAGCACGTTTTCCGGCGTGTCGGCCAGTGCACTGTTAATGGCTTTCAGCTCTCGATCTTTGTCTGTTACCTGTTGTCTGATCTTTTTAATGGCGTCTGCATTGTCCTTGCGGCCATTTGCAAGTTGCTGTTCTGCCTGTTGTTGTGCTTTCTCAGCAGCAGTAACTGCTTCTTCCGCTGTAGCGCGGGCCTTTTCTGCAAGCCTAAGTT
>JAVJHY011579809.1:0-25861 GCA_035593235.1 Phascolosoma agassizii | reverse complement strand
GTCATTGCCGCGTTTTATAGCGTCGTCCAGCGCTAATTTCAGTTCGTCCTGTGTCCATTCTGGCTTGAGTTTCAGCGACGTGGCCGCCTCGTTCATCATCATCTGTTTGGAGATCGCCAGATCTTTCCAAATTTTCAGTTGTTGCTCGCTTTCACTTAAGTTCTCAACTTGATTCACTCGTTTCTAATCTCTCAACAGCTAAAATATCAGGGTGCATATGTTACCCCATTTAGGATCATTCAGCCAGCGTTGCGCAACAATTTCGGTGGCTTCTTGACCGCTTATTCGAAAGAGAGTGTAATCTTTGTGAACGAAATTCCTGAATGTTCCACAGAGCAGTCTTCGTATTTCAGTCTCGGTTGGACCACCGCGTATCCAACACCTTTGCGGACATCATAGTTTCTTTGAATATTCTTGCTTTTGTCAGAGCGAATGCTCGCTGGTTATTGGGCGGACTGGTTTTGACTATATTTTCCAGTTTCGGTCAGACTTTTTTTATTGCATTGTTCAGCAGTGAGATTAGGGACACATTTTCTCTGAGTCACGGTGAATTTGGTGGCATTTATATGCTGGGCACGCTTGGCAGTGCGATCACGCTGGTCTGGTTAGGTCGAATAGTCGATATCTTTCCGGTGAGCGTGGTGGCCGCACTGGTTTGTGCCGCCTTCAGCGGTGCCTGCTTGCTAATGGCCTCTGTATCGTCTGTGTGGATGCTGGTATTAGCCATTTACGGCCTCCGTTTGTTCGGGCAGGGAATGATGTCACACACTGCAATGGTCGCGATGGGCCGCTGGTATGCCGCGGAGCGCGGCCGAGCGGTATCCATAACCGCGATGGGGCATCAATTTGGGGAAGGAGCCCTGCCATTGATTATGGTTAGCTTAATAGGCTTTATCGGTTGGCGGCAAACCTGGATGCTGGCTGCCGTTCTATTATTTTTCCTGGCGCTTCCCTGTGTGTTTTTGTTAATGAAAACCGAACGAATCCCGCGTGGACAGTTTGTTCCCTCTGCGAGTGGTTTTTCTGAACGGCAGTGGACACGGGGTGAGGTTATCACCGATCCGATATTCTGGGTTCTCTGTATTGGCGTGTTGGCACCGGCATTCATCGGAACTTCCTTTTTCTTTCATCAGAACCATATCGGTGAAATCAAAGGTTGGTCTCGCGAATTGATTGCTGGCTCCTTTGCCGTGATGTCCTTCACAACTATCGTATTTGCGTTACTGTCGGGCTTGTTAATCGATCGCTTTAGCGCCAAAAAGCTCTTGCCCGTTTTTCTCATTCCGCTTGGCGCTGGCAGTCTGGTGCTCAGCTATTTTGTCGATCCTTCTGCCATTATTGTGTACATGGTTCTCCAGGGCATGTCCTATGGATTTTCTACTGCGATGTTCGGGGCTATCTGGCCAGAGGTTTACGGCACTCAGCATCTTGGTTCTGTTCGGGCGTTGGTCATGGCAGCAATGGTTGTTGCGTCAGCCCTGGGGCCGGGAGTTACCGGCTGGCTGATCGATCAGGGCGTTGGGTTTGAATTGCAGTTGCGAGTGATGGCGGGTTATTGTCTGCTTACCACGTTGATAATGCAGCCCGTGTCACGCGCACTGGAACACCGACAGGCAAATCTATAATACTGCAGTGTTCAATCGCAGGTAGGCTATCCCAATGGAAAATCAGATAAATCGGGCACTAACTCATGTTGGGCCAGGTACCCATCCTGTACTTGAATTGGACGACATCCATCGGAAGTATGGTTCACTCGACGTGTTGAGAGGGCTCAGTCTTGTTGTCCGGCAGGGTGAAGTGTTCGGTTTTCTAGGTCGCAATGGTGCAGGCAAATCCACCGCCATTCGAATAATGATGGGTATCACCCGTGCCGACAGTGGGCAATTGCGACTATTTGGCCAACCACTTGAAGATAGCCCTGTCAAGCTGAGACAACGCATTGGGTACGTCGCCCAAGAACAGAATTTTTATCGCTGGATGTCACCCAGAAGATTAGGCAAATTTGTCAGTGGATTTTACCCTCGGTGGAATTCACAGCGCTACCTCCGACTGATTGATGACTTCGGGTTACCACCGGGACGTCAGATCGGCACCTTTTCAGGTGGCATGAAGGCAAAACTGGCCCTTTCAGTAGCGTTGGGCACCAGTCCGGAACTTTTGATTCTGGATGAACCAACAGCAGGAATGGATCCGGTAGGCAGGCGGGAATTTCTGAATCTCGTCAGGTCCGAGGCGCTACAGACCGGTGCAACGATATTTTTTTCCACACACCTGATCGATGACATTGAGTCTGTGGCCGATCGGATCAACATTATCAAAGAGGGCAGAACTCTCTATGAAGGGTCCCTCGATCCACTTAGAACGAGTGTCTGTTCCTATTCGATCGATCTCACGGCCGCCAGCCTGCATTCGGGGCCGGTCGATGGGAATGCCGGTGTGCAGATTCAGTCGGTTGATACGGGCGGCCGCCGAACGGTGGTTTTGCAGTTCCCGTTTGATTCACCTGTTAATGCTTTTGTGAATCCGGGCTGGCAACGCGAACAGATGACACTGGAAGATGCCTTTGTTGCGCTTGTCTCTGCATCTGCCTAGACAATGGTAGTCCTAACCTTATTCAAGAAAGATGTAGTTGAACACGGCCTGACGGCACTGATGCTGTGCGCTGGTTTATTACTGGCGGTGTTCATTACACTGAATCAGAATCTAACAGGCGCATTCAGCATGAGCGCGCTCGATATTGTGCGTCTGTCTTTACTTGGAATTCTACCGCTGATTGCGTTCATTGTCGGAAACCGATTAATTGTCCGTGAATACCTTCAACGTACCCGACTGTTCATTGAAGGGTTGCCACTGCACAAACTGACGCTGGTCTGGATCAAATACTTCACCGGTTTGATGTATCTCGTTTTGCTCTCAGCATTGGTCGTATTCATCGCTGCCGACGCTGCCAAAGTGACTGATGATGTGGATCTACGCTACCTGCTGCTGGTCATGGCACGTACGCTGGTCTTTGTCTGGTTTGTCTGGAGCGTGGTATTTAGCTTCAGTTTTTGCGGATTCATTCGTAGCGGCCTGTATCTGGCGTTTATCGCGATCGTTTTTTTATTAATTGGTCATCCGAATATCGACCAGAATCAGTATGGGCCGTTTGCGCTACTCGATGCAGAGGTCTTTGCATTCGAGCGATTCGATGTTCCATGGCGGGCCATTGCCGAGACGTCGGTGCTCAGTCTGCTGTTTACAGCTCTCGGTTTTACGTTGGCTACTGTCAATGAAGGCTCTTATGCAGAGGCCCTGGCCAGACCATTGAACCGACGTGATTATGTAGCCATGAGCGTACTGTTTTTTGGTGGCATCACGCTCTTCGCCACGCTTGCAGAGAATTGGGCCAGAGTGCCTTACTACTACTCTAGTGACACCGTCGTACGTAATGTTGACCCTCCAGTGTCAGTTCTGTATCTGGCAGAACAAAACCAAGAATCAGCTCAGCGACTGCTTGACACACTGGTTGACTCAGCTGTGGCGTTGCAAGGGGAACTTGGCGTCGAGAAACTACCCCGGATTCGCGTGTCACTGGATACTGGTTTGCGAAAAAATCAACTGAGTATCGATGAAGTTGATGGTGTGTTGGTGCGCGCGGACTTTCGTGATTACGACAGTTTTGAAACCGCCGAGCTGCAATCTGTGGTACTCCATGAGCTGTTTCAGAAGCTGACCAACCGCAGAATGGCATTCGAGCCGAATCACTGGTTGTTGGACGGTTTTTCCAGATGGTGGGCTCAGCAGCAAGTGCCGATGTCAAATGGGACAGAGGAATCATTACGGCAGCATCATGAACTCATGGCCAGAGCTGTATATACCAGAAGTATCCCGTTGGGAGAATTTGATATTTCCCGGCGTTGGCAGGTAATCGCTGATGGAGCAGGGTATCCAGCGTCAGCTTCGGTGGCATATAGTGCAATAGTGTACCTGGCGGAGTCCCAGGGCGTACCGACGCTGCTCAACCTCGGCACGGAATTCTTGGTAAATCCGGTGTCTGACAACTCCATGGCCAGTGTCCGTCGGGCTCTGAATCCTTTCGATACCAGATTCGAACGGATTACTGGTGTTTCCTTTGACGAGTTTCAGTCTGATTGGTTGGAGTGGCTCGATGTGCAGGGCCGGTTGCCAGCAATCGAAGAAAAAATTGCTTCGTTACCACGATTGTCCACGAGTATTTCCGCGAATCAAGCAATGGAAGGTGCACAACTCTTTTCTGTAGCGATAGAGATGAATGAATCTCCAGCTACGTCGTCGAATGAGTCGTGCGTAATTCTTTACCAGCGCGTATCACCGTTTGCCAACGAAATCGACCTCGATGCGTTACGTAGAAAAGAAGTCAAGTGTGATGGACAGCCGAACGATGGTGAGTCATCCATTCATTCTGTCTCAAGTCCTTTTGGCGCGGGTGATCGATTGTATGTTGCGGTTGAATTGGTATCGGCGCAATTTCATTTGCCGCTCAGGCTAAGATCTGAGCGTTTGAACCTGCCATGAAAGCGCTTTTTGCAAAAGAGCTTCGACAGTTAAGACCTATCGGTTTTCTATGGCTGGCATTGATGGTATTTGGTTACCTCGCGCTGGTACTGGGTGAGAGGGTTGACGAGACGACCTTTTCAGGCTGGTGTGCAGACTATTGCAGTTCCGGTACCGACTATGTTTCATCCAGTATATTTGTGGTGCTGTTCCTGATAATTGCCTACAGCCTGTTTCCTCGCGAGCATGATGAAGCCACGATTGATTTCCTTCACTCGCTACCAGTGTCCCGCCGTACTATTTTTTTGGTGAAATTTCTGAGTGCATGGACGCTTGCGACTTTAATGATTGTGCTGACATACGGTATCGATACACTGATACTATCGGTCAACGACCAATCGTTACTGGGCCGTTCGTATCCGGTAGTTCGAGCCACCATGACGGTCAGGGAAGTTTTGTTTGCGTTTATCATATTGGCGCATGGTGTATTCCTCTCGCGATTCAGATCCCCGGGTCTCATTTTGTATGCCATCTACCTGCTTGGCTTAATGTGGGCAGAGAGTCGATTTGGCAGCTCCGGTCTATTCAATGTTCTTCAGGTAATGCACAACGAGTATCACGGACAAACCCTGCTACCGGATTGGCAGGCTATTTCTGTGCATTTGGTGGTAGCAATTGTCTTCCTGCTATGCGGCTATTGGTTATGGAACAACCAGGAGTCTCGCCGTACAGAGGATCGCGCAGAAAAGTCTGGTGTGCGGTGGCCCGCTGTAGTGTTGGCGGTCATTATTTTCGTTGGAGCAATTGCCATTATGTCGCAGAGTTTTAGCAGTGGTTCATTGGGTAATACAGAAAAAGGTATCAAAAAGGCGACCACAGAATTCTATCGATTCACTTATCCTGAGACGCGTGAATCGACATTTCAATTTTTGGTCACGAACGCTGATGATGATTATCGAGCGCTGCAGGTGTTACTTAATTCGTCTAATGAACCCGGCATTCAGGCAGACCTGACAGCGCAAAGTGATCATGCGATCGGTTTGGCTCGCTGGAAAAAAATAAAGGTAGATCTTTCCGGATTCTCTGACGATAAATTTTATCGTCGTGTTCTCAGCCACGAGACAGTCCATGTGTTCCAATCTGTTGAATCCAATCGAAAGTTGATCAAGAATGGACAAGCCGCCCGATTTTTTATTGAAGGAATGGCTCAGTATGCATCTTTCGAAGTGGTGGACGACGAGGAGTCGCGGCAAAACAACTGGCACCTGGCAGCCATCGCGTGGAGCAGGCAGCACATCAGTTTTAAAAAATTACTGAATGATCAGGCATTCACCCGCGAGTATGACATCGAGCTGTATTACACCCTGGGCGATATCTGGACGCATGCGTTGGTGCAGGCGTGTGGGGAAGGGGTTCTGGGGAATATTCTGCGCATATTGGCGCGTGATGATACACCTCAAAACCTTAACCCTGATCAGTTCTGGCGCTCAACTATGCAACAGGCTGATTGTGAGCTCGATTCTGTAAATGCATCATTGCGTAGCCACATAGATGAATTGATCGATGAAAAAGGTATCGGACAGTTTCCACTTCTAACTAATGTCACCAGTCACTACGATAAAACATCAGACCGAGTGACAATCATGGCTGACCTCGAAATGACCGGAGCACCTGGCAGTTCTGGCACGGTGCCGGAACGCTTTTACGTAAATGTACGCAACAAGGGCGAGTTTTCTCCGGAGGCGAACAAAACGTTTACTGGAAAACGGGAAACGAATCCGGAGACGGGAAAGCATCGTATCACCTGGTCGTTGCCCAGCAACGCGCTTTCGAGGGACCGATATGATATTCAACTGGGTTATTTGCCGGAGTCTGGTTCGCGAGTCTATTTTCAGCCATGGCAAACCGGCAATAGGTAAGAGAAGCGTTAAATCCGGCAATGCTGTTCAATTGCATTGCCGGTGCGTAGACTGTTTTTATCAAATCTTGTTGAGAAATTCGATCATGCTGCTTCCGATGCTGTATCAGGGTCAGGTTGCCCTGTTTGTGCTGATAATTACGTGCCTGGTGCTTTCTTTGTCGTTCCACGAATTCGGGCATGCGTTTTCTGCCAAAATGTTTGGGGACGACACTGCGCAGCGGCTCGGCAGGCTGACGCTCAATCCTTTGGCGCATATTGACCCGGTGGGCCTGCTCATGGTTGTGCTGGTCGGTTTTGGCTATGCGAAACCGGTGCCGGTAAACCCGAGAAATTACACGTCAATATGGGCACAACTGGTAGTGGCGATATCGGGACCGATTGCTAATCTGATCATAGCCGTAGTCGCGGTCAATCTGTACTTTTACGGTCTTCAGGCAGGATGGGAAAGCTTCCATACCGAGGGCGCAAAGGATTTCTTTGGGATACTGATTGGCCTGAACCTGGTCCTTATGCTGTTTAACCTGATACCGTTGGGACCACTAGATGGACATTATATTCTGCCGTATTTTCTGCCGCGTAAAATCGCGCGTACCTACAACGAGCTTAATGATCGCTATGGCAGTTTTTTATTTCTTGGGCTGATTCTTCTGTCGGTACTCGGGATACCCGTATTCAACTATGTGATCAATATTGGTTACAGCCTGATCCCCTATATTACGTTCGTGTGACCACGATATTGCTGGCCAGGCTTATTACGATACTTTGTACCCGTCTATTTGGGCTATGCAACGCTGGGTAATTCCGATAAATTGTGCAACTTCACCAGATGTGTCCTACAGTTTTTCACTATGACCAGACTTATCAGCTGTTTTCTTGTATCTCTCCTCCTCGTCGGCGCTGCGGCGGCCGAAACTGAAATCAGGTTTGCCAATGACTGGAAGTGGGAGGGCCCCGCCGCCCCGCTGCTAACAGCGCTTGATCGAGGATTCTTCGCCGATGAAGGCCTGTCAGTCACGCTGCACACCGGCAAAGGATCCCTGGAAGCTATACCCCGGGTCGCATCAGGTGAGTACCATATGGGCTCCGCTGACATAAATTCAGTTATTAAATTCCGGGATCAGAATCCGGATATCGATTTGAAAGCAGTATTTGTCATCTACAACTCTCCACCGTTTGCCGTTATCGGCCGGCGGTCGCTGGGTGTAGTTGGACCAGGCGATCTTCAGGGAAAAACGCTGGGGGCTCCGTCTGCAGACGGCGCATTTGCGCAATGGCCAGCGTTTGTTTCAGCCAATGGTATTAGAGAAGATAAAGTCACCATTGAAAACGTCGGATTCCCCGATCGTGAACCAATGCTCGCCAATGGTGACGTAGATGCCATCACCGGCTTTTCGTTTTCGTCAGTGGTGAATCTTAAGGCAGAGGGCGTCGATCCGGACGATATCTCGCTGATGTTAATGAGCGATTTCGGGCTGGATCTTTATGGCAACGTGATGATAGTGAATCCGGAGTTCGCCAAGTCAAATCCGGATGCCATCAGGGCCTTCCTGCGGGCATCAATAAAAGGCTATCAAACTACGATTGGAAATCCTGCGGAAGCTGTTAAGGCGGTGCTCGCACACAATGAAGCTGCAGACGAAGAGACAGAGTTGAGCCGACTTATAATGGCGATTGGTCACCATATCGTGACCCCCGAGGTTTGGGAAATCGGTTTGGGAGATTTGAAATTGAGCCGATTGGAAAAATCAATAGAGCAAATTTCCCGGACTTACGAGTTTTCCAATCGTCCAGACAGCAACGATATTTTTGATAGCAGCTACTTGCCGCCAGCTGGTAGCCGTAAACCTGAAGCAGAGCCTGTAGCTGCTGCCGCCATAAAATAGCAAACCCTTTGTGACGACAGACTAAGGCTGATGATCAGGGTCGACAAGCCAGGGGTGGATGGCTAAGTCAGAGCCGATCGAGTGGCAGTGGCAAAGAGTGACTGGTTTAGGCTTCGATAAGTGCTGATCGTCGCGACAGATAAAGCAGTGTCTGTCGATACCGGCTTTAATAGCTCGGTATTTTCGTCATCTTCGTGAGGGCCGGAAACATCGAGCCCCAGCCAGTGTTGTCCAGTCCAGAGATCAATATATAGCGATTGACGCGATTGTCTCGAGTGTGTCGGGATCATCGCCAGGCGCTCTTTCAAACACGTATAATTGGTATTGTTGCCAGCTTCAGTCACGGTTCTCGGTTCCTCCCATGGTGGCCGCCTGGGTGGCTGCTGCATGGGCGGTTGACCGGGAGACTGCCTGGATGTGGAGCCGGGCGTTTCACTGGCCATATCTTCTTGAAAATGAATTGTACTTGCGGTGGAAATAGTCATGTGCTGATTCTCCCGGAGTTTCTCTGCCAGGTATTGATAACAGGATAACTATTAAACATTAAACAAGAATGAATATTGTGCCGTTTTCAGTATCAATTCTGATGAAATATGTAAACCTGAAGCAGGATAGCAGTTGCGTTTTTCAATTCCGGGCGTAGACGCTATACGAATGGCGCGCCTACACGTTGCACTAGGCGTCTGCTTTGGCCCCGTACTTTTTCTGGTACTGCTCCTTCGCTCCACCTACCCAGTCGTCACTTTCGATACGGCCCGGAAACGTATCAATCGCCTCGGATACTCGATCAATATCAGCCTGTTTGAATGCAGCCAATTGTTTGAACGAAGTAATCCCAAGACTGACGAGGGTTTTTTCCATTACCGGACCGATTCCGCTTATCTTTTTGAGATCATCCTTTTCAGCAGGAGCCTTGAACAGCGGCATCACGTTCGATTTTGCCGGGCGATTGGCTGATTTTGAAGCCTCTTTTGACATACCTTCGAGTTGTCGCCCGAGTTCAGCAATCCGTTCATCTCGCAGCCGTATTTCTCTCTCAAGTCGGGGTGTGTCCGGACTCTTCTGATTTCTTTTTTTGGAGACTTCCAGTTCACTCTGCTGTTTTTGAATCCGAATTTCCAGCGCCGTAATCTGGCTATCGGATGAATTACGTGCGCTGGTCATACTTTGAAGCTCACTGCGGAGTCGTCTTAATTCAAGGTCAATTTGTTGGTTATTTGCAGCAGCTTTTTCTGCCTTAGACAGCGCGTTACCCAGTCTCTGGATGGTCGTCTCGCTCGACGTCAGCTCTTTTGACGCTTCCTGTTTTTGTTGATTGAGCTGACTGATCTCCTGTTGTTTGCTGACCAATACAGATTCGAGGTCTTCGGATTTTGCCGCTCGTTTTTCGAGCGAGCTAATACTCTGGTCTTTCTGTTTCAGGCTGTTGTCAAGGGTTGCCACCGCTTTTTCCTGTGCTGACAGCCTGATTTGAAGCTGCCTGTTTTTATCTGCTTCGGATGCCAACTCTCTAATTTTCTCATTGAGCAAGGCGATTTGCTTCTCGCGTTCGGATATCCGGGTCTCCAGTTGCCCGTTCTTGTGGGCTTCAGATTTAGCAGACTCAAATTTTTTCTCCGCTTCCCGTATAGTGGATCCGAGTTTGGAGATCTCCTGATTTTTCTGGATCAGAGTTGATTCGAGTTGATCGACTTTGGCCGAACGGGATTTCAGCTGAACTATGTTTTGATCTTTCTCTTTCAGTGATGCCTCCAGTCTGGAATAATCGGTTTCACGCTGAGAGATTTTCGCTTCAAGTTGACCCAATTTATCAGCCTGGGATTTTAAATTGGCGATGCTTTGATCCTTCTTAATCAGCGACGCTTCCATTTTTTTGCTCTGGGCATCGAACTGAGCGATGGCCTGGTTTTTCTCTCTAACAGAGTTTTCCAGCGTAGTAAATTTGCTGGTCAGTTCATTGAGTTTCGACTCCAAGTCGGAAGCTTTGACGGCCGATTTTTCCAGTTCAGGAATTCGCGCTGCGGTAGCCGTGAGGTCAGTGATTTGTTTTTCGCGGGCCGCCATATTGTTTTCAGCGGCATCGACCTTGTCGGCCTTTGATTTCAACTGGCTGATATTTTGGTCTTTCTCTCGAACGGTATTTTCAAGTTCAGCTATTCGCTGAACCCGGTTTTTGAGCGTTGAAATTTCCTTGTCTCTGCCATTCAGCAGTGTCTCGAGTTTCCTGACAGCCTGCGTTTGACTCTTGTACCGATTGATTTTGAGGTCTTTTTCTTTCAACGAAGACTCCAGAATCGGTATCCGTTGTAGTTGTACCTTTAGATCCGTAACTTCGTTTTCCTTTTTGAGAAGTCTTGTTTGCACGATCTGCGCTTTCTCAGCACGGTCCATTTCTTCGTTACCAGCAGTAACCCGTTTTTCTTCCAGTGAAGCTATTTGCTCTTCTTTTTGTAATAACAGCGATTGCTGCTGCTCCATCTTCCTGTCGTTGTCGTAAAGCCGGGTTTCTGATTTTTTCGCTTCCTTGAGTTGAGCAGATAAAAACTGAATATCCCGATTGTTCTCGTCAATCTGCTTCTCAAGCGTCATAACGCGCGCGTGCTGTTCGTGATTTCTGCCCGATACTGCAATACCAGACTCACCACCGGATGGTGTGGTACCCGATGTTGCAGATGTTGAAATACCAGCTTGTATTGCCGGATTATAGCTCGACTGTATGTTAACGTCGTCACTGGCGGATCCGTCATTGCCTGCCAACTCTGAATCCCAGTTCAAATAACGTGCTTTTTCTTTTTCTTTGCGCAATACTTCGAGCTGCCCTTGCAGATCTGTTGTTGCATTGTGATCAAGCTCGGCCCCACTGAGAGCGTCATTTATTGAAGGATTATTGGTGGTGTTGCCACTCGTATTAGTCGACGGTGAGTCTGGTGATCGCCATTGTTCCCCTGCCCATTGTTCGCCTGAAAGGGTTTTATGGTTAACAGTTGGAGCCGCGGTTTTAGTGAGATTGGCGGTCTGGTGTTGGGAGTTGCTAGTAAAAGGTGTGTGTGTGTCAGCAGAATTTTTTTGATCACTGACTGGTGCGGAGTTACTGTTGCCGTTCGGAGTACGATGAGATTCGGTGTATCGTGTATGGTTGCTGCCTGACCAGAACACGCGCCAATATCGGATCAACCACCACACTAGCAACACAAATAAAAATGCGTAAATGTATCTGGACCCCATCTGTCAAATCCCCCCTTGTCGTTGACGGACGCTCAAGCATACCTCAGTCATTTGGATTCGTAGACTAAAAAATGGATCTGTGTCGTGTGGAGCCGTGCTATTCAGTGAAATCGTGACACTTATTGACCGATGCCAAGGCTTAGTAATGTTATCTGTTTGCGTATTCTCCGTCAATAATTAGCGGATCACGAGTCGCAACATTTGTGGCCATTTTTCGCATTCGATAACTCAACACTACGGTACCTGCAGTTCCTGCAAGCTGTTTGCTGCCACTGACAGATTTAGTGTGAGTGTTTCTGGTGCCAGGCATACCTTGTCGTCACAGGCTTGCAGCTGAAGCAGCAACGGAACCACGCTTCGCCCGTCAGTGGGTGATAGCTGCGGCAGTGTTGCGCTAACACTGAAATCTCCGTCGTAGAGCGCCAGTTCTGATCGCTCAAATCCCAGCTTTTGACGAGTGGCTTTCGGGAAAACGGTATCCTCCAGCACACCGCCATCAATGGTTGTCAGTTTTGTACCTATCAGATAATCCTGCAGGGGTTTGTCAGCATTGATGTGCCACCCTGGGGCAACACTGATATCAATGCTGAGCAAATCCAGTTTCGATCTCCTGGCCTCAATCCTGACCTTGCCCTTTGCTGCGTACTGCCGGTGACCTGTTTCGCCTGAGAGTAGTTCACTTGCTGCTGTAAGCAGATAACCAAAACTGGTCGGATAACTGGATAAATACGATGAGAATGCAGAAACCAGCGTCTCCGCTTTCTCAAGATATTCGAAATCGCCTGTTCGATGCCAAAGTCGAGTCAGCACTCTCAGCGCCACCGCATTACCCGATGGGGTGGCATTGTCGTAGAGGTCTTTGGGCCTGACGGGTAACGCCGCGCCCCCCACGACCAACGAACCAATGAAATAGCCACCCTGTTTTTCATCCCAGAACAGCTGATTCATGGCAGCGGTAAGTTCGACTGCCTTGTCAAGCCAGGATGGATCATGCGTAACATCAAATAGAGCGAGCAGGGCTTCTGCCATAAAGGCGTAGTCAGACTGGCTGGCAGCGATGGACGAGCTGCCAGCGAAGTGTGCTCTCCAGAGCCTTCCATCGGGTTGGCGATTTTCTGTCCAGATGAATTCCGCAGCGGCGATCGCCGCAGACACATAATCTGTGCGCCCCAGGGCTTCTCCGGCTTCCGCGAATGCGGTAATCATCATGCCGTTCCATTCGGTGATGATCTTGTCGTCGAGAAGCGGCGGGATACGGGTGTTTCTCACTTGCAACAGTTTTTCCGAATAGCGATCCAGCTTGTCAGCCAACTCTGATTCGGTTAGTTGATTATCCGCTGCAATGGTTGCGAGATCACCGTCAAGATGCAGAATATTCTTTGATTCGAAGTTACCTTCCGGCGTTACGTTCCAGAAACGCATGGCATCCTTTGCATCGGCGATTCCCAGCACGTCGATTATCTCTTCGGGGGTCCAGATGAAGAATAATCCTTCTTCGCCTTCTGAGTCTGCGTCAGTGGCTGAGTAAAAACCACCAGATGGGGATGTCATCTCCCGCAGTACGTAATCTAACGTTCTTTGAACAGTTCTTACATGCCCTTGGTCATCAGTCAGTAGATAAGAGAGTAAGTAATTCCGCGATAGTGCTGCTTGGTTGTACAACATTTTTTCAAAATGTGGGACCAGCCATTCGTTGTCTACAGAATAACGATGGAATCCGCCGCCAACCTGGTCGTGCAAGCCGCCAGCTGACATTTGCGTCAACGTGAAATGTGCGGCGGACAGAATTTCGCCATTGCCGGTTCGACGCGCTTCTTCGAGTAAAAGAAACAGTGTTGGCTCCTGCGGAAATTTGGGTGCTGAACTGAAGCCTCCCTGCAGATCGTCATACAATGACATAACGTTGTTTAATGAGTTTTGAATCTCCGCTGTCGTCACCTCGGTGACTTCGCCACTCAGTAGGTTGCTTTTGGCAACGGCTGTCGATAGTTCATCGGCCTGTTTTCGGAGCAGTTCCCGTTCGTCTGTCCACAGTTCAGAGATGCGCGTAAGGAGTCTTGTAAAATCGTTAGGCGGGTAATAGGTACCACCATAAAAAGGTTTGGCGTCCGGCATCAGAAAACTCGACATCGGCCATCCGCCGCTACCGCTGATCATTTGCACGGCAGTCATGTAGGTTGAGTCAATATCGGGTCTCTGTTCACGGTCTACTTTGATGGCAATGTAGTGGTCGTTGAGGATTTTGGCGATTTCATGGTTTTCAAAGCTTTCGCGCTCCATCACGTGGCACCAGTGACAGGTGGCGTAGCCTATCGAGAGAAATACCGGTTTGTCTTCGCGTGCTGCCGCAGCAAACGCCTCTTCGCCCCATGGGTACCAGTTAACCGGATTGTGTGCGTGCTGTATGAGGTAGGGCGAATCAGTTTCAATCAGGCGGTTAACATAACGTGGAGAACCGTCGCTTAGTAGGTGCTCGGTCCTGGGTACATAGTCTGTTCCCCGATGCTCGAGCGCGTCGAGTAATCGTTTGGTGAGCTTATGTGATGCATCCAGTGCCACAACCTGAGTATCTGTGGATTCTGCACCGGTGGCGTGAAACGGCGCTGCAGACAAAAATGATACGAAGAACAGAGCGGAGAGTCTGAAGAGTAATTTCATTGGTACTCAAAGTGTCTTTGATGAGTCTGCTAGCGCATAAAAAAGCCCGTTTTCCTGCCATAATCTGACATGCACACCCTCTATTGGTTCCGATTCGCTACCCATCTTTTCGAGGTCAGGCTGAACTGGTGTCATGAACAAGCTCAGTTGTTCCCCTGAGTCAGCAGCGTTAAATCCCAGGTGCGCAGCGAGATTGCCACGAATGGTGCAGTACCTCGCCCTACCAGTTTCATGTTTCCACCGATTTAATCAACCGGTAATTGAAGATTAAATGGCAGCTTGCCCATTCCTGCAGCCAGCGTCTCCAGATTCTGAACTTCAAAGTCCATCTGCAGCTTTGTCTTGTGATTCAATGCAGCTTCCAGCCGTGTCACAGACACCTTGAGCCGGAAACTTTCAAAATAGGGTACCGGTAACTATTATTTAGTGTGTCACAGCGTTGTAAGAGTGTGTTTAATGAACTTCATGACCCCGCTTCGGTGGAAAATCGCAGCTGGATACCTGGTTGCCGCGATCATTACTGTTTTTTTATGGAAAGACCTGGAAACCGGCTGGGCAGCGTTGGCTGCGATCCTTGCACCTTTGGCCACGTTCTTTACTGCCTTGCTGGCACTGAAGTTTGGAGTGGTTGTCGCGGCTGTCGGCACGTTTCTGATTGTTTTTTTACAGGGTTTTGTTGGCTTGCTCGTCGTAGTGGCAAAAATGGGTGTGATCAAGGGATTGTTTCTTCCATGGTTGCTTGGCGCTTTGCAATGGTTGCACCGCAAGAATGAGTTTTTACAACGCTGGGTTAAAACGGTTTATGAGAAGGGTATGCATCTGGCGGAGCGGCTGTATGAGTGGTGGTTTGACAGAAATTTGATAGATCGGATTTTGTTGCTAGGCTTTATCGGGCCGCTGATTTTTGTGATCGCATTTGTTGTGTTACTCAAACGCATCGTTTATGTCTTTATTTCAAAGAAGGTCGTTGAGCAAGTGGTACAAAAAGCTACCAAGACGGCAGTCACTCACTTTCACAAAATTCCGATTCTGGGGCAGCTCCCAGATCGGATAAAAAGCCGGGCCATCGACCTGAAACAGGCGCGCGACAAGAAGCTCGCCGCAGTGAAGGACATGGATTCCGACTCAGACCAAACTGCTTGAGAAAATCACCAATTAATCATCAGGCGCAATGCATCGTAAACCGCTGCGTGAGTATTTCGTGCTGCGACGGCATCACCGATACGAAATAACTGAAATCCACCGGCCTGGTTTGACGCAACAGCTTGTGGTTTGACATTGATCAGTGCATCGTAGTCCACAGCACCACGGTTCAGCGAGAGCGGTTTTAATTCAAAATACAGCTCGTCCAACGGAAGGGTCCCATGATTGACTATGATCTGATCGTAGTTTGCCGTACTTCTGTGATCGCTATAATCGGTACCAATCACAGCTTCCAGTTGATTACCTGTGCGAACGACTTCCAGCAATCTGCGACCAATGGTAAACGTGACTTTTTTGTCCTGTAGTGAACGCATATAGGGTACCAGGTTCATTCCCATAACATCCGGTGCAAAGGTTCTGTCGGGTGTCATCACTTCTACTTGTGCACCCGCTGCGGCAACGATTTCCGCAGCCTGTAAACCAGGGTGATCACCTGCATCGTCGTAGACGAGGACGTTGCTGCCGGGTTGCTCATCACGTGCTATCAGGTCCCACGCAGATACCACTAGATCGCTTCCGTTTTTCAAGACATCTGTATGCGGTATTCCGCCGGTGGCAATGATGACAGCATCTGGATTCTCTGCAATGACATCTTCACGATCGGCAAAAATGTTGAATCTGAATTCGACGTTGTGTGCAGCACACTGAGACATTCGCCAATCGATTATCCCGATCATTTCGCGACGTCTGTGTGATTGGGCGGTAAGTCTTACCTGTCCGCCCGGATCAGCTGCGGCCTCTAGCACAACTACATGATGCCCCCGCACGGCAGCAACCCGGGCGGCCTCAAGTCCGGCGGGACCAGCACCTACGATGACCACTTTCTTTTTTATTCTGGTAGGCGGTATATCGTGAGTTAGTTCAAGTTCCCGGCCGGTTGCCGGGTTATGAATACACAATGCCTCGCCAGATTGATAAATACGGTCGAGACAGTACGTCGCGCCCACGCAAGGGCGAATGTCAGTTTCGCGTTTTTCCACTATTTTGCGGACGATATGAGGATCAGCGATATGCGCCCGGGTCATGCCAACCATGTCCAGAAGACCGGATGATATTGCATGCCTTGCGGTGGCGACATCTGGAATTCGCGCAGCATGGAATGTGGGCATACCTGTGGCTGCCTTGACCGCACCGGCAAAGTCCAGATGTGGTGCGCTTGGCATGCCTTGGACCGGAATCACTTTTGTCAGTGCGGCGTCAGTGTGGACGCGGCCACGGATGACATTTAGAAAGTCTATTTTGCCGGTGGCTTGAAAACGCCGGGAAATCTCCAGGCCTTCTTCAGCCGTTATGCCGCCTTTTTCAACTTCATCGGCGGTGTATCGAATCCCGACTATAAAATCGTTACCCACTCGGTGACGAATTGCATTGAGTACCTCCATTGAAAAGCGCAGACGGTTGTCCAGATTTCCGCCATAGGGAGCATCGAGAGTATTAGTGAGGGGTGACCAGAATTGATCCATTAAATGACCATAGGCTTCCAACTCTATGCCGTCCATACCACCATCTTTCATTCGTTCGGCGGCATCTGCATAGTCGTTAATGATTCTGTCGATATCCCAGTCTTCAAGCTTTTTGGGGAAGGCACGATGCGCAGGTTCACGGTGATGTGAAGACGATACCGCGGGCAGCCAGTCTCCATGGTTCCAGCCGGTTCGTCGACCGAGATGGGTTAGCTGGATCATCACTGCGCATCCGTGTGTATGACATGCATCGGTCAGATTCTGAATCCAGGGAACAACCTCGTCCTTGTATGCCAGGACGTTGTTAAACGAGGGAGGACTGTCTCTGGAGACGACGGCTGATCCGGCAGTCATGGTTAGAGCCACACCCGCTTTCGCGCGTTCTTCGTGATAGGCGCGATACCGTTCTTTCGGCATACCGTCGTCGGGGTATGCGGGCTCATGACTGGTGATCATAATGCGGTTTTTCAGCGTGAGATGCTTTATCGCATAGGGTTGAAGCAGTGGATCAGATGACACTATCAATGCTCCTAGTACTAGTTGTATGCCAATCAGGTCGAGGCGTTTTTGCCTTTGCCAAAAGGCCCGGACATCAAAATACGCGATGGGATCGTTTGCCCGGCGTTTCCTGTCTCGCAGATGTATCCCGTTGGATCTGAACTCCTGATCACCCATTGAGCTGGCGAACTCTGCGTCGACTCGGTCAGAGCAGTAAGCCGCATACCGGGTGATGCGACAGGTAATGGCCAATCTGGAATTTCTGGTTCAAGTGTGACTGTACCATCAGAGCGCAATCTTGTTGTTGTGAATCGAGGCCACAAAGGTATAGGCGCCACATTGTCGGGTAAGTTTTCATACGGTGCGTTTACCAGCGTGTCACCAATATGGATACTGTCTCCGACACTGATTGGTCCGTCACTGGTTACGTTTGCATAGACGCCACAGAACGCGTGACCGAACAGTTTGTTCAATGACACAGGCAAGTTGATATCCCGTTTGCCGGTGCCGGGTTCAGTTGATGTCATTGCACAGCGCTGTATTGGGCGTCGTATGTCTATGAGCACATCTCCGATAGTTATCTGTCGGCCTGGCCATGAAAATTCTTCCCATGGGGCGAGTCCATCGACGTATATATTTCCGCGGAACCGCTCCAGCTCGAGGGGTCGCTCTATCGCAGCCGATAGTGCCCGAACAGTAGCGAGATTAATGATTGAAATATCGGTATCGGTAAAATCCCAATGACCTCTTCCTGCTGCCTGCTCTATCAGGCGGGGTGGTCCGTTGGGTCCATCTGGAAATTCTCGTGAGATTAATTTTTCTACCTCGATAAATGTGTCTGGCTGTCCCAGTTTTGCCGTCGCGGATTCACCGTCGGGAGCATTGATGGTCAAGGTTTCATCGTCAAGCAGCGCAGCCTGATACTTGGCAAGCTCCGGATGTGTAGTGAGAATCAGATACGTACGCGACAGGACCCAGCCACCAGGGATCGGTGCCGCGTTGTTTTTTCCACCCGTAAAAGCGAAGTGACGATCCAGGGGAAAACCTGTATTCGCGTGTACTTGAACACAATCGAGCTTCTCGGCGGTAAAGCCTTTTAAGGGGTGGCGATGTAAAGCGGCTACGTGTATCAAGTTTTGGGTGTCTCTTGCTGTTTCTGATCAGTATTTTTTATGAATTTACGTCGGCTTGCCGTGATTGTCGAGACTTGAATCGGATGACGTCGATTTCATCGAGCTTTCTTTGAATTCCTGTGCTCTTGAAAACAATTGCCGGTAACATGGTGACCTTCCAGTGGCCAGAAAAAGTTTGAATTCAGGCGGAATGCATTAAACTGGCCAGCGTATAAGCATGACGACAGAGGAAGATAGCAGTGAACGACAGTAGCTGGATGACAGCTGAATCGGGACAGTTTGAACACTTCGAGGAACTGGTATCCCGGCAAACCGCGGCTTCAGAGTTCCCGTTGGCTGTGGATATACAAAAACGTGTTCCGGTCTACCAACAGCCTGATGTGTTGCAGCTTGCCGCATCTCCTGATTCCCGCCGACAACTGTTGACCGAGTGGTCGCAGGTACTTAAGGATGGGCCAGGTATCTTCGTCATCGCCGCGGCGCTTGCTGACAGGGTATCTGTGATAGATCAGGCGTCGGAGGTGTTTCAACGCATTATCACCGAGGAAAAAAAGGCCGGTAAGGGCAGTGGCGATCACTTCGCCAAGCCAGGGGCGAATGATCGCATCTGGAATGCGCTGGAGAAACACTGTCTGGCTGACCCGGAGAATTTTGCCCATTATTTTGGTGCATTACCTATAGGTCTCGCTTGCGAAGCATGGCTCGGGCCTGGTTATCAGTTGACTGCTCAGGTCAATCAGGTCAATCCGGGTGGTAAAGCGCAGGTTGCGCATCGTGATTATCATTTAGGGTTCATGAGCGAAGAGCAAATGCTCAGGTTTCCGATGCATGTCCATGAGCTGTCTCCGTTGTTGACGCTGCAGGCGGCCATTGCCCATGTCGACATGCCGCTGGAAACTGGGCCGACCCTGTACTTACCGTACTCGCAAAAATTCCGCGAGGGTTATATTGCGTTTCAACGACCTGAGTTTCAGACCTACTTCAATGAACATCATTCCCAATTGAGTTTGAATAAAGGCGATGCCGTATTTTTTAATCCTGCACTGATGCATGCGGCGGGAGAGAACAAGACAACCTCCAGTCACCGTCTGGCAAATTTGATTCAGGCCTCTTCTATCTTTGGCATTACCATGGAATCGATCAACCGGTTAGACATGGTTAAAGTATTGTATCCCTATCTGCTTCAGTGTCAGGACAACCAGCGCTTGTCGCCAGCAGAGATCGAATGTGCGGTGAGTGCCGCGGCTGCTGCCTACGCGTTTCCAACCAATCTGGATACGGATCCTCCCGAAAACGGTCTGGCTCCGCTTGACCAGGCAACAGTGGTTCGAGACGCACTGTTGAATCATCGCGATTCTGAAAGCCTGATGTCTGAATTGGATGAGCGTAGTTCGCGACGGAGTAGTTAGTGCTAGACGCCCGATGCAAGAGCTGCATCGGGCAGGCATCAGGAAGGCTTGATCAGGCTATGGTGAAACCAGCCTTGTTTAACGGCAGGCGCTTGACGCGTTTCCCGGTTCCGGCAAATATTGCGTTGGTCACGGCGGGCGCTAATGGTGGCAAGCCGGGTTCGCCGATGCCGCCAACAGCCTTGCCGCTATTAATGATAACAACATCGATAGTGGGCATCTGCGCCAGCTTAAGCATCGGGTAGCTCGGAAAATTGCTTTGTTTAACGGCACCATTTTCGATTTCGATGTCCCCGTAGTACGCGGCAGTCAAACCGTAGACAATCGAACTTTCTATTTGTGCGATTACTGTATCCGGATTTAGCGCTTGCCCACAATCAATGGCCGCGCTGATGTGTTTTACTTTCAATGCAGTATCAATATCGGGTTCCAGTTCCACGACCATTGCGCAGTAGGAGCCAAACGACTTTTGCACCGCCAGACCCATCGGGCGATCTTTCGAACGTGCCGACCAGTCGGCGCCATCAACAGCGGCTTTCAACACACCCTGGTGCCTGGTATGACCATCCAGCAGGTTCATTTGGTAGTCGTATGGGTCGGCACCGGCAGCCGCCGCAAGTTCATCAACAAACGATTGCACAAACCAGGCGTTCTGGCTATTACCAACGGATCGCCAAAAACCAACAGGTACACCCGTTTCGGTGATTTGGTATTCGATTTTCTGGTTGGCGATGGTGTAAGGCAGTTCGTGGGCTCCCTCTACTGATTGTGGGTCGATTCCTTCCTTTACCAGATTCGGGAATATTCGCGTCATAATTGACGGGCAGGCGATTCGGTTATTCCAGGCGGTCGGGTACCCATCATCGCCCAGGGATGCACGAAACAGGCTCATGGAAGCAGGACGATAAAAATCGTGTTGCATATCTTCCTCGCGTGACCAGACAAGCTTCACCGGTGCTCCCATCATTTTGGACGCGAGCAATGCCTGGACAATGAAATCCATCTCGAACTTCCTGCCAAATCCGCCGCCGAGAAAAGTAGTGTGAACCACGACATCCTCAGGTTTAAATTGAAGAATTGAAGCGCCTACCTGCTGGATGATGCCCGGTCCCTGAGTCGGTGCCCATACTTCAGCGCCATCGGCACGCACATGTGCAGTGGCATTCATCGGTTCCATGGTTGCATGGGCGAGATGAGGTACTTCGTAAACAGATTCCACTATGTTTGCTGCAGAGGACAAGGTGCCTTCAGCATCACCAGCCTCATGGGCAACTGGTGCGCTCTGTTTAAGTGCGGCAGCCAGCTCATCACGATAGTTATCATCCACGCGACCAGCGTTGGCACCGAGATCCCACACGGGAGACAGTGCGGCGAGGCCCTTTTTGGCCGGCCAGTAGCCATCGGCAACAACAATAACCGCATCTTCGAGCGATAGAACTTTTTTAACGCCGCTAACTGCCATGGCTGGCGCTTCGTCGACTGATTTGAGCTTGCCGCCAAAGGTGGGGCAGGCAGCAACAGTGGCAATCAGCATTCCAGGGACTTGAACGTCAATACCAAACTCGGCACTACCATTCACCTTCAGCGGTGTATCGAGGCGCTTGACCAACGTACCTAGAATCTTCCACTGATCAGGTGTTTTTAACGTAATGTTGGTGGGTGCGGGAAGGTTGGAAGCCGCTGCTACGAGTTCACCGTAGCGCAAACTCTTACCCGAGGATTCATGCTTTACTGTTGAATTGCTGGCTGTGCACTCTTCAATCGCGACACCCCATTGGTCTGCCGCAGCCTGCATTAACATTTGACGAGCCGTTGCACCGACCTGTCTTAATGGGTCAAATGCCCAACGGATACTGGTGCTTCCGCCAGTTGCCTGCATCCCAAACATCAGGTTTTTGTATTCCGGTGCTGCTGGTGCTGCTTCTGCGTGTATGGATTGCCAATCAACTTCCAGTTCTTCCGCGACCAGCATCGACATCGATGTATAAACACCTTGACCCATTTCTGAATTGGCAATCGCTACCGTTACCTGGTCATCAGCCGAAATTTTTAACCACACGTCGATAACGCTGGGAGCGTCATCGCTCGCAGCATCAGCAAATGCCAGACGACCCGCAAAGGGCAGGGATACACCGATGGCAAGACTGCCCGCCGAGGTGGCGCTGACTTTGAGAAAATGACGTCGTGCAGGTGATGTCACAGCTTTGGTAGCGAGCGCTTCGGGCATTATGCCTGATGTATCAATGGGCGGCATTGAAGTGATGTTATCCATTGTTACTGCCTCCTGTAGAACCGTTTGCCGTCATCAATTCAACAGCCCGATGTATACCTTTGCGAACACGATTGTAAGTTCCGCACCGACAGATGTTGGTCATTGCCGTATCTATATCGGTCTCTGTCGGGTTCGGGTTCTGGTCGAGCAGGGAGGCTGCGGCCATGATCATGCCTGATTGGCAGTATCCGCACTGTGGTACGTCTATCTCTAGCCAGGCTTGCTGCACTGGATGAGAATTATCGTCCGAAAGGCTCTCAATGGTAGAAATTTCCTTGCCTGCTACGGCGGCAACAGGCAGTACACAGGTGCGAGTGGCAACACCGTTGATGTGGACAGTACAAGCACCACAGGCTGCAACACCACAGCCAAACTTGGTTCCGGTCATCTTCAGATTATCGCGAATCACCCATAACAAGGGTGTATCGGCCTCAACATCGACGGAAACCGCCTTGCCGTTGAGGATGAATTTGTGTTCCATGGCATTACTCCTTATCTTGAATCGGTGGAATAAAACTGTGTTGTCTGCAATTGAATTTGCGTTAAATACGATTGATCGTCAAATAACATTCATTACAATTTAGATCAAAATTGTAATGAAATATTTTTAGCTAATTCCTGGTAATAGAGATGTTAATGAACCTCTACCGGGTGTTATGTCAATTTTTTATCCCTTCCGCCAGAATTCTGGCATAGTACCGCCTATACTCCTTCCAGATCAGCTGATCATCACGACGAACTTACAGGTACTCAGGATAAAATGCTAATGAACAGAACGTTGCAAATCATCGTATGGACAGCTTTAACAACCTCTGCAGTGAGCGCAGCACCCGGTGGTAATGGTGTAATACCCAGGATCGGCTGGCTAGATTCCTACTCAGCCAATGGTCAATGTTATATTGATTCTACTTTCGATCATGGCATAGGCAATGTAATTGTGTCTACGCCGGTTGGAGGCCAGACCGTCCGGCAAGTGGCCAGGCGAATGGGCCCAGGACCGGGTCGAGCAGGCAATCCTGTTTACAATGATGTTCAGTGTGGAAACGGTCCAGCCAATAACGCCGGTGACGAAGACTATGACCAATGTCCTGGTCGGGTTGATCAAGGTGCTGCGGGTTGTTCGATTATCGGCCCCAGATGGAACCTGGAAAGGGTCTACAGCACATCTGCCAACCCCCCATCAACGACAGCTGAACCAGTTTCATCCGCTACTTCCAGCGCATTGGCATGTTCCACAACCAGTCCCACGTTGAGTGCTGCGAGGTCTGCATTCTCGCTGCAATGCGCAACCTTCACGCGGGAAGATTGTGATCCGATCTATCTAGATAATGTGCGGGTATGGATGTGTGCGAGTTATCGGGTTGAAAATGGACCCCCCTCTGCACCGACACAGCCGGTGGCTCAAACTGTGACAGTTCAACCGAGCCCGCAACCGGGCGGATGTGATGTGCTGGGTGAGAATCTGTCTGCGGCACGACGAGCTTACGCTGAGAAATGTACCGCACCTCGCCTGGATTGTGATCCGACAGGAAATGGTTCCGAATATCGGTGTGCCAGTTACAAAATTCTGTCATCATCGTTGGTAGGGGCGCCTTCGGTGATTGTTGTACCCCCGGCTGTTGTCGAGAATCCGCAACCTGTGGTGCCCGCGGTAGCGACTCCTGCGCCAACGACCGGTGCATCCAATTCTTCAAGCTGTGACGCTACAGGTGCAACATTGTCACGGGCAAGAAATGCTTACGCTGCGAAGTGCAGTTTGCCACGTAAGGATTGTGATCCGGTTGCAGGTGGTTATAAATGTGCGTCGTATACGATGGGTAACAATCAGCCTGCCCCGACTAACCCGGTCAGCAACCCGAGCAACTCACCATCAACAACGTCGCAAACCGCCGCCACGATTCATCTGGAAGCTGAGAGTCAAAGCGGGCAGGGATGGATAAACCGTGGTGACTACATCGAGTTTACTGGGGTGGATTCGTACGCTTCGGCAACTTACGGCTCGTTAACTTACAACGTCACGATACCCGCCAGCGGCGACTGGGAAATGCGCTGGCGAGCCAAAGCTGCGCAGCAGACGCCCGGCCGAACCGATCTGCACAACGATGCCTGGGTGAAAATGAATGGACAGGCAGTATCTGGTTTTCACGATGTCAGGACGTTTCGCAAAATGTTTTCATCCGGAAACGGAAACTGGCAGGTTGGCGGGACCGTCGAAATTGGCAATCACAATTTCACCCGATTTCGCCAGCGATTTACCGCGGGTACCTACCAACTTCAAATCAGTGGACGCTCTAGCGGCTACGCGATCGACTACATCGAGTTTGTGCAGATTAACCAGCAATCTTCTGTGCCGGATGCACCGGTAAATAGCACGCCGGTAGCGACTGGCGCTCTTCCACCGTTAGGCGGGGTGTCGGCCTATCTCGATACGTTTAATCAACCGTACCGTGATGGTGACCTGTTATCACTTCATTGGGACTCGTCTAATGACCCTGACGACATGCAAGCGATGATACTGACACGTGAAATCCTGGATGCTAAAGGTGGAGCAGTAGATTTCATGGCCGTCAATGGCGCTAAGCGTGTGCAGAATCCCAACATTCTGAGCGGATCTACCGAACATATGCGCACGTTATTTCCCTCGGGTTTTGAAGCCTGGCGAAACGGCTTGAACTCAGGTGATCAATCAAATCTGTATAACAATACAGTTGCAGCTTTCGCCACAGCCTGGGCACTGACACTATCATCGGGCAATCGCGTCCATGTCGCAGACGGCGGACCGTCAAATTTCACCGCTAGCGTTATCGAGGAGTTATTGCGTCGTGGGGTTGCCGCTTCAACACTTAAAAATATTCGTGTCATTCAGCATAGCTGGGGTGCAAACGAGATATGGACCACAACCGCCGCACTTAACACGGTACGACGTTATGCGAGCTACATTCGTATTGCCAATGGCAATGCAGGCAATGGTGAAGGTGCGGGTCATACAGCAACACCGGACTATGAATTAAAAACGCCAGCCGATCCGCAATGCACGCAGTTTCGGCCACGTGCACTGGCAAGCCAGTACCGCGCACAATGGCAAACAGCATTTGCCAAGATTAGAAACAAATGTGATGGTAGCGATGCTGTTGAAGTGGTCTGGATACTTGGCATTCCAACCAACCAGGTACCGACGCTCGATCGTTTTGCAGATCGGTATTTTTAGTGACCCAGGTCAACGAAGAAGAGAAGGTAGCCACAGCGTTAGCACTGGAAACATTAGCAGCAGTGCTACGCGTACCAGTTCAGCCATGAAAAAAGGCGCGACACCGATAAAGGTATCGCGCATGGGCACGTCTTTCGCCGTCCGGCACACTCGAGACGGTGGATGATCTTCAACGATTGTTCGACAAGACGTCAGAGTACATCGACATAGACCGTGGTGTGGACGCATGAACAATTACGCCAGCCTGTCAGCTGTGATCCAGCTTGTCCTGCGTTCTTAGTTCGAAATCAGATGCATCGTGTCTTTCTTGCAACTGGTTGTTAAGGGGCCCAGAAGTTTTGTTCACCATTTGGCCTCTCTGAACTGCTGGCCGGGACGCTATGCCCTTGGCCCAGCGATTCACATGGGTATAGGTATGGGCATCAAGGAATTCACTGGCCTCGTACACTATGTCCAGGACGAGTTGTCCATAC
>JAVJHY011579589.1:0-10847 GCA_035593235.1 Phascolosoma agassizii | reverse complement strand
CGAACGCAGTTGGACCGATCACCTCCTGTGGCACCACGCCTGTCACACCGTCGACCTGTTCGGCTACCAAACCGGCAGTCCAACGGTTGGCGCCTGGGCCCAGCAAGGCCCGACCCACCCCGATCTCGGCATCGCCTTGGACATGAGCGTGGCCTTGCGCAGCGAAGCCGACCAGCTGTGCACCTTGTCGTTGTCGTTCAACAACGACGGACCGTTTGGCACGTTCTTCCGCTATATCTGCGATGACGGTACCTACATCGCCCGCTACGACGACCTCGTCGATGGCAATGAAGAACCGATCGACCTCTCGGCCGTGCCGGGAAGCAGCGACGGGATCGAGAACCAAGACCGGGAGTTCTTCGAGGCGATCGCCGAGCGCCGCCAACCGAAGGCAGGCGTGGAGCAATGCCTACCGGCGATGATCACGATCGACCGATTGGAGCGCAGCCTCAATCGGTAGGGCTGGGCTTAGGAGGCCGTGCGATGGGTCTCGACCCAGTGGAGGAAGCGGTCGCGCTCCCACGTGTTGATCACCTGATCTCGGGGGGCCCAGCCTCGCTGAGCCGTCAGCACGCCGTATTCCATCCGGCCGAGCTCTGAGGTGTGGTGGCTGTCGGTGTTGATCACGAGCTTCACCCCTCGGGCCACCGCTCGACGCACCACGTCGGAGGCGGCATCGAGGCGGTCGAGCGCACCGTTGATCTCGAGGGCAACGTCGAACGTGAACAACGCTTCGATCACGATGTCCACATCGATCTCCACGCCGGGTCGCCGACCGATGTAGCGCCCGGTGAGGTGGCCGATCGAATCCACCGTGGGATCGGAGATCGCCTTGACCAGCCGGGTCGTGCTCGCCTTCATCGAGGCGTCGAAGTGCGAGTGGATCGAGGCCACGGTGTAGTCGAACTCAGCCCGGAACTCAGCGTCGTAGTCGAGGCCTCCCTCGGCCCCGATGTTCAATTCGCACCCGAACAACAGCGCGAGATCGGGGTACTCCTTCTGGAGTTCCCGGATCGCTTCGCGGTGCTCGAGAAACTCCTCGCGGGTCGAGCCGTTGATCGCGAGATCCTCACCATGATCGGTAATCGCCAAGTATTCATAGCCTCGGTCGGCCGCCACCTTCACCATGTCGGCCAGGGGAGCCCGGCCGTCGCCCGAGCGGTCGGTGTGGTAGTGCAGATCGCCCCGGATGTCGCTGAGCTTGACCACCTCGGGCAAGGTGCCCTCGGCGGCCGCCTCCACCTCGCCGGTGGCCTCGCGCATGGGTGGCGAGACGTAGGCGAGATCGAGCGCGGTGTAGATCGACTCCTCGGTGGCGCTAGCCACGACGGTTCGCTCGGCGGACCCGTCTTCACCTGCGTCGGCAGTCTCGTTTTCGTCGTCGTTCTCGGGAAGCCGCATCAGGCCGTACTCGTTGAGGAGCAGGCCGCGATCGATGGCCCGTTGACGCAGCGCGATGTTGTGGGCCTTCGAACCGGTGAAATACAGCGTGGCCGCACCGAACTGGTCGGGATCGACCACCCGAACGTCGACCTGTAGGCCCTTGGGGGTCAGGAACGAGGTTTTGGTGTCGCCACTCACCACCACATCCGAGACCGCAGGATTGGCGAGCACGGCGGTCATCACCGCCGCCGGCTCGGTGGATGCCACCGTGATGTCGATGTCGCCAACGGTCTCCGACATCCGCCGGAGACTGCCACAGAACGACACATCGGTGACGCCATCGATCAACCCGAGCTCGGCCACCAATCGATCGGCCAGCGGTAGTGCCTCCGCCACCGGCGTGCGCCGGTCCTTACCGGTGAGGCCCAAGCGATCGATCGCCTTGGCGATCTTCGCCTCGCTCGTGGCCCCCATTCGGGGGAGGGTTCGCAGCTGCTCGGCGTCGATAGCCGCCTTCAAGCCGTCGAGATCCTCCACCCCGAGCTCGGCCCGCACCAACTTGAGGGTCTTGGGACCGAGGCCAGGAATCTTGGAGAGCTCGAAAAAGGCCGGTGGATACTCTTCGCGGAGCGTGTCGAGCTTGGCCACCGATCCGGTATCGAGAAACTCTCGGATTTTGGATGCTGTGGCCTTGCCGACGCCCTTGATTTTCATGAGCTCAGCACCCGACAGCTCAGTGATGTCTTGCCCGTGGCCCTCGATCCCGAGCCGGGCGTTCTCATAGGCGCGGACCTTGAATGACTGTGAACTCTCCTCGTGCAGTGTGGTGAGGGCCGCCAGTACGTTGAGCATCGCCAGCACGTCAGCGGTCATAGCCATGGGCCCAGTCTAGGGAGCTGCGCCGATCGGGGATGTGAGCCAATTGGTTGTCGACAATGATGTTGCAGCTAGTCTTCGCTGTGGCAGGTTCCCGGTCCGGTGCTGTGGGACGAGCACAGGTGATGGGAGGAACCCGCATGGCAGCGGCGACGTTGGCTCAGGCGCTTAAGTTCGCGATGGTTGATCCGGCTCAGCTTGAGCGCGACTACAAACCGTTGATCCAAATCGTTCAAGAGCTCATTGGGGTGGTTCCGAACTGCAATCCAGTGTTGGAGATTTGGCCTCCCGGCTTTCGGACGTTCAACGTGCTCGTCCCCAACATGTTGAACCTCCCGCACGCCTTGATGGGCCAGGGCGCCCCGAAAGATCTCGTCGGTCTGGCGATGTACAACTCCAGCCGAGAATCGGGGTGCATGTACTGCACGGCCCATCACTGTTCGTTTGCGATACGCAGAGGCAACAGCATCGAGACCATCGTCGCGGAGGATTACACCCCGATTCAGGCCGCGGTGGCCGAGGTGGCCCGATCGGTGGCCGGCAGTCCGCCGAGACTCACCAAGGAGAAGGTCGACGCACTGGCCGAGTTCATGTCGCCCGGCGACATCGAATGGATCGTCTTGGCGGTTGCCTTGAGCGGGTTCCTCAACAAGTTCATGGATGGGATGGGCATCGAGCTCGAGAACGACACCATCCAAGATGTAGCCCCGCTCATCTCCGACCAGGGCTGGTCGCCCGGCAAGCACCAATGGCTCGAGGAGCTGCCCGAGCGCAGCGGAAACGGTGCCATCCCGACCGACAGCTACCGCACGATCCTTCGGGTTCTCCGCCAAGCGCCGGGGGCGATCCGGTACGACTCCGCTTCCACCAAGGGTGTTTCGGGCCGGGTGGGTCCGGCGTTGATGATGCTGGAGGACAGCGTGGGCTATGCCTTCCCGATCCTCGCCAGCCTCGAGCACAAGAAGGCTGTGCGGGCCATCGCCACAGCGCTACGAGACAACCTCGACTACGAGCAAACCGAGGTGGGCCTAGCGACGAAGTGCATGGTGGCGCTGGTGTACGCCCGGGTGGTCAATGACGAGGTGCTGGTGGCCGAAGCCGTGCAGCTGGCCTCTCACCTCGCTCCCGATCTCGACACAGGGTTGCTCGTCGACGTTGGCAACTTCGCCGTGACCGACCCGCAACATGCGGAGCTGCCCGCCGGGCTCTCCGCTGTTGAAGCGGCGGCCATCATCTTGGCCAAGGCAGGCTCGACGAGCCCCGCCGGGATCAACGAGATCACGATCTCCACCGTGATGGAGCATCTCGAGCCCGCTCAGATCGTCGAAGTGATGCTCTGGCTGTCGATGCTGCAGATGCTGCATCGTCTCTATGCCTTCTACGACGCCCGCATCGGCATTACCTGAGGCCTTCACCTCAAAGCCATCAGCCGAAGATGGTGCGGGCCAGCAGCAGCAGTGCGGCCCCTCCGCTCACCACTAGGATCGCCGGTCTCGTGGCGCCGCGATCGACGATCGGAAGCATGGGCTTGCTGGCCGCGAACCCCACGATGGCCGGTGGTAACAAACCCAGCCCGGCGCGGGCGTCGTCGAGGCCGAAGCGATCGGCCAGGTAGAGCCCGGCGAACGTGAGCGCCGAGGCCACGAGGAAGTACCCGGAGAGAAACCCCCTGGTCTCGGGCCCGCTCGCATCGGCGAAGAGCAGCGCTACGGGAGGGCCGCCTATCCCGGCCGTGGTCGACCCGAACCCTCCGAAGATCCCAGCCATGAACAGGCTTCGACGGGAGCGGGCCGGTGCTCGACCGATAGCGGTCACCACCACCATCGCCAACACGCACAAGGCGATCAGCACGCCGAGAGCATCACCCGAGAGCGCACCGATCACAGCCAGGGCCACGCCGATTCCGATGATCGCACCCCCGGCGGCGGTCCCGACCGGTCCGATCTGAACCGATTGGTGGTCTCGGGCCAACACGAGGATGCTCAGCAAGGCGGTTGCCATCAGCACCGGCCCTGGCACCAGCTCTGGATCGAGCTGAAAGACGATTGGCTGGGCGATGAGATTCGCCCCGAAACCGATCGACGATTGAAAGAGCGCAGCCACGGCCACCACGATGAAGATCACGATCGTCGCAGCGGTCAGATCCACAGGCTTCGCCTCACCCGGTGAGGCTAGCCCTGTTGCTATCCTCGACCCTGCCAACCGAGGGGATGAGGCAATGAACACCGACGAACTGGTTGCCGAGACCAAGCAGGTTCTCCGAGATAAGGCCGTCAGCGAGTTCGACCCGCCGATCGAGCTCGCTTCGGGTCAGCTGTCACGCCACTTCGTCGACGGCAAGGCCGGGTTGGCGGCGGCGGCCGATCTGCGCCTCGCATGCCGCGCCATCCACGCCCTCGTCACCGCGGCCAGGGTCGACTACGACGCCGTTGGCGGCCTCACACTCGGGGCAGACCACTTGGCGGTAGGGGTTGCGCTCGAAGCGGACAAGTCGTGGTTCTTCATCCGCAAGGAACCCAAGGATCGCGGTACTGGCCGCCAGATCGAGGGGGCGACGCTCGGACCGGGCGTCCGGGTGCTCGTGGTTGAGGATGCCGTCAGTACCGGCGGATCGATGTTCAAGGCGATCGATGTGATCACGGCGGCCGGAGCCAAAGTGGTCGCCGCCTCCACGCTCATCGATCGCGGTGGTGGGGCCGATCAGATCTTGGCCGGCCGAGGCATCGCCTATTTCCCCGTCGCCACGCACGTCGATTTCGGTATGGACCCGGTGGCCCCGGCGGCAGGGATCGGGGCGTGAGCAAGTTGGTCTCGATCGAAATCGCCGCCCCCGATGATTGGCATGTGCACCTCCGCGACGATGACATGCTCGCCACGGTGGCGCCGATTACCGCCCGGGCGTTTCGCTATGCATTGGTGATGCCGAACCTGGTGCCGCCTATCACCACCTCGGCCCAAGCCGACGCCTACCGGCAGCGGATCATCGAGTGCTCCGGAGCGAGCGCCCGGCCCGATTTCACGCCGATCATGGCCCTCTACCTAAACGACGACCTGGCCGCGGATGATCTCCTACGAGGGGTTGAGGCAGGGATTGTCCACGCCGCCAAGTACTACCCGGCTGGGGCCACCACCAACTCCGATGCCGGTGGGCAATCGATGGCCGACTATCTCCCCACCCTGGAGCGGATGGCGCAGCGTGCCATCCCGCTGCTCGTACATGCGGAGTCGACCGATCCAGTGGTAGACATCTACGACCGCGAGCGCCATTTCCTCGACACGCAATTGGCTCCCATCGTGGCCCGCCTCCCCGACCTGCGCGTGACCGTGGAGCATCTCTCCACCAGAGCCGGCGTGGATTTCGTGAAGGAGAATCCCTCGGTTCACGGCTCGATCACACCGCACCATCTCGCCTGCGATCGTTCGGATCTCCTGGCCAATGGTTTACGACCCGACCTGTACTGCAAGCCGATCATCAACTCGGCCGACGATCGACAGGCCCTCGTCGATGCGGCCACCTCCGGTGATCCCAAGTTCTTCCTCGGCACCGATTCCGCCCCTCATCCCGCGAGCGAGAAACATGGGGCCACCGCCAAGCCGGGGATCTTCAACGCGCCGTTTGCCCTTCCGGTGGTGGCAGAGGTCTTCCATCGCTGCGATTCGCTGCATCAGCTCAAGGCGTTCGTCTCGGTCAACGGGTGTTCGCACTACGGATTCGAGGTGTCCGCCCACAGGATCGTCCTCACACGAGATCGAGCAGCAGCCAGCGGTGATGCGGGCGACACGGTGGTTACCGCCTCCGGCGACGCGGTCACGATCTTTGGCATGGCCGAGGCTCGGTTGTGGTCGGTGAGCGAACCGGCCCGCTCAGGGGCCTAGACTCAACGGGTACTCAGAGTTCGATGACGGTGACGGTTCCTGCGCTGCCGTTCACTTCGATCAGCGCTCCGTCGGGAATGCGTTTCGTGGCGTCGGACGCCGAGACCACGCACGGGATGCCGAGCTCACGGCTCACGATGACCGCGTGACTCATCACCGCTCCCACGTCGACCACTACCGCTTCAGCCGGTACGAAGAGTGGCGTCCAGGCGGGGTCGGTGAGGGGGGCCACCAATACGTCACCCGGTTCGAGGCCCTTCGGGTTGGAGGGGTCCAACACCACTCGGGCTCTGCCCCGCGCCGTGCCCGGACATCCCGGGAGGCCGGTCAACACCTCACCGGCCAGCGCCGATGATCGCTTGGCCGTCTTCAGCTCCCATTCTTCGAGCGGGGGTTGCGAACCGCTGAAGAAGAACGGGGGTACCCGTTCGCTCAAACGCTGATGGAGTGTGCGTCGTTCGTCGATAACGCCTGCCATCGAGGTGGGGTCGGCTAGGTAGCCGTCCATCTCGCTGTCGAGCACGAACCACAGGTCGCCCCGTTGACCGTTGCCGCGCTCAACGAGGCGACGGTCGAGCTCCATCGCATGGAGCCGGGCACCATGGATCGCCCGAATCACGGTGGTCTTCGACCGTTCCCGGCTACGGCTGTAGAGCCGGGCCGCCGCCAACACTTTGGCGAACGGTCGGCGCATGAGGCGTGGAACCCTCGCCAGCGCGGTCTCCTCGGCGCTCTTGGCCTCGGCTGAGAGTCGACGTAGCTGCGCGGCCGGGTCGTGGCTGTCATCGGCACCGCGCATCCGATCGATCAGCGTGAGGGCGAGACCGGGATTGGTTTCCCACGTGTCGAACGCGGTGTCCCACTCGTTGGGGCCGCGTGAGCCGAAGTTGGCCAGGAAGCCGTTCATCGCCTCGGCGAACGTCGCGCCATCGGGGTGTGCCTGGATCTGGTTCCAGAGATCGCCGACCCCGTTGTTGGCCACCGCTTCGTCGAACGCCTCGGTGAGCGATGGGCTGTTGTTCGCCACGCGGCTGAGCTCCCACATCGCCTTCGACGGTGCTGCCGAATCCACGTCGCCGAGGCCGGCGAGCAGGCCGATGGCGAGCAGTGGATCGTCGAGCTGGCGCTCGCAGAGGCTGGTGAGCACGGCCACCGTCATGCCGGCGGCGAAACTCACGATCAGGTGGCGCTCGAACAGCTCGGCGAACAGGGGCATGAGGTCGTCGACCGAGGAGCGGAGCTCGGCGTCGGAGGCGGTGGTGGTGTCGGGCAACCTGGCCAGGTAGGAATCGACCCGCCGCTGATCGGCCACCAGCTCGGGCAGCTCTGTGGTGGTCACGGTGCGCCACAGGTAGCGAAGCCCGGCCATTGTGGCTCTGAGGTTTCGCTCGCCCGGCGGCGGCACGTGAGGGGGCGGGTCGCCGGTGCCCAGGAAGTTCACATCGGCGTCGGTTGCCTTTCCGCCCGGGGTGCGAGCAGCCGCTAACCGCTGGATGCTCAGATTGAGGTAGGCGTAGCCACCGAATACCCCGCTGCCCACCGCGGTGGTGATTGGGATTTCTTCGAGTTCCTCGGGTCGAACCAGGCCGCTCGTGAGGATGGCACTGCGCATCGCTCGCTCACTGGCCTCGGCCGCCACCGAGAAACTCAGCGGGGTGAACACGCCGGGATAGACCTCACCAGCGTTGCCCCTGGTGTACACCGGGAAGCGCTGGCTGGCGTCTTGGCCCACCCAGCGGTCTTGTTCGCTACCGCCGATCGGCTTCCAGATATCCATCAACGAGTTCTAGCAGACCTACCCTGTTCAGGTGATTCGTTGGCTTTGGGGTGTCGCTGTGGCGTTGGGGTTTGCCCTGGCTCCCACGGCCTGTGGGGCAACCACCCCCGTTGCCGAGCCGGGTTTGGAGAACGAAACAGTGCCCGACGGTGCCCAATCGGTTGCGGCGGAAGTGATAGTGGAGCGGGTCATCGACGGTGACTCGCTCGAGCTGCTGATCGATGGTGAGCCGGTGGAAACCCGGCTCCTCGGGATCAATGCGCCCGAGCTGCGCTCGCTAGCGGGGTCGGAAACCTGCGATGGCACCTCGGCCCGTGGCGAGATGGAAGCTCTGGTGGACGCCGCCTCCACCGTGGCATTCGTGCCAGACGAGCTCGACCGATTCGGTCGCCAGCTCGGGGTGCTGGTGCTCGACGACGTGCCCGTGACCGAGTCGATGGTGGAGGCGGGTTGGGCGCTGGCGTTGTGGTCGGGAGAAAACGAGCGGCTGAGCGAGCTGATGCAGACGGCCGCTGGCGCTGGCCGGGGGATGTGGGGGCCGACCTGCGGTGAGCCGGCCCTGACCGAGCTGGAGATCACCGAGATCCATGCGGATGCACCCGGCGACGACCGGTACAACCTCACCGAGGAGTGGGCCACCGTGACGAACCAAGGCGAAACGGCGGCCGATCTCGAAGGGTGGACCATTCGCGACGAAACCACGAGTAATCGCTTCACCATCTCCCAGCTGGTGCTGGAGCCCGGCGACTTCGTTCGGTTTCGGTCGGGGCGGGGGAGCACGGGTGGCGCCGACTACTTCCTCGGCGAGGATTTCCCGGTCTGGTCGAACCGGGGCGAGACGGCGATGCTCGTCGACCCGGATGGTCGTATCACCGCCTATGCCTTCAGCTCAGGTTCCTAATCGAACAGCCAGCCGGCGAGGAGGCCTAGGGGGATCAGCACCCACGGGAGGAACGTGAGGATGATGGCGATCAGTGCGATCGTGCGGGATTGATCGCGGGGCGGTCCGCCACAGCGGCCGATCGTTTCCCACAGCGCTTCGAGCGGCGGGTCGGTGGTGAGGCGGATTCGGCGCCGGGCAGCGGCTGCGCCCCGCAGGATGATCCACGCCGCGCCGGCGATTATCAGCCCGAGCGCGATCGTGGCCACCGCCCGGCTCCACACCGATTCGAGGGCGGAGGAAGCAAGCGACAATAGCACCTGGAGCAATGTGGAGATCACGGCCCCGCCGAGCAGGAAGGTGGGGATGCCGAGTGGGCTGCGTTTGAAGCCGGGGGCCACCCTGGTCATGTGGATGCGGGCCCGGGTGAGCATCCGGCGGGCAGGATCATCGGCGGCCACCGCAGCGGCTTCGCGACGGGCGTACAGCTGGCTCATCGTGTCGACCACCGACGATTGGTAGCTGCGGACGATGAAGTGGGCCACCTGTTGGATCAGGTACGCGGCGATGGGCGACAACGGCCCAAGACCCGACACGTGAACACCGCGGGCACCGTTTCGATCGAGCACCTCCAGCGCTCGGATGGTGAGTGCGTGGGCCTCGGGGAAACGCTCGGGATGGCCGAGCGGTCGCGAGGAGGAGAGTTCGAGCACGATGTCTCGATCCACGTCGTCTTCAGCCCCCAGCGTGTCGAGAATGCTCTCGGCGGCGGCCGAATCGCTCTTGCGAAACGCCTGGAAGGCTTGCAGTTTCTCGTCGAGGTCATCGAGGACGAGACTCTTCTCGATTGGGCTGTCATCGCTCTCTGCCATCGATGCCACTGTAGAAAGTAGGATGGCTCGGTGGCACATGGATCGTCGATAGACCGGACAGCCGAATGGGATGAGATACGTACCACCTATCTCGCCCCACGAGCCGAGAGGCCCAGTTCGGCGGCCCGCGGTGTACATCACCTGGCCCTGTTGTCATCCGATGTGGTGGCCACGATCGAGTTCTACCAAGGCCTGCTCGAGTTCCCGTTGACCGAGGTATTCGAGAACCGCGACTACACGGGCTCCACCCACTTCTTCTTCGACATCGGCAACGGCAATTCGCTCGCCTTTTTTGATTTTCCTGGCCTTGATCTCGGTCCCTACGCCGAGGTGCTCGGGGGCTTGCACCACCTTGCCCTCTCGGTTGAGCCTCAGCGATGGGAGCACCTGAAGGCCAAGCTCGACGCGGCCGGCATCAGCTACGCCCACATCGGCGGCAGCTCGCTCTACCTCGATGGGCCCGACGGCGAGCGGTTGGAGCTCATCTCCGATCCCCTCGGCGAGATGTACGGCAAGTCGCTCGGGTAACAACGCCAATGGCCAAGCCTCCAATCCGCCTCGGCGGCGTACCCGAACACTTCAATCTGCCTTGGCATCTGGCGATGGAGTCGTCCGCCCTCGACGACGTGAAGGTGGAGTGGACCGATCAGCTCGGCGGAACCGGCGAGATGCTCGCCGGCCTGGCCGACGACGGTGGGTTGTATGTGCCGAGCTTTTCGATGAAGCGGCCGTCACGTGGCATGCGGCTGTCCGCTGCAACGATTGCGTAGTGAGGGCGTTTCTTGGAGCCGCCGCGTGCGAGGCGAATTTTCATAGCCATGATAGTGTTCCTTATGGGTTATTTCTGGTGTTGTTTGTGATGTTGGATGACTTCCTGGCTGATGAAAGCCAGGAGTTTTTTAGCGAATTCGGGGTCCAAATCCGCTTCTTTCGAGAGCCATTCGAGGCGTTCGATCTGTTTGGCCTCGCGCGCAGGATCGCTGGGCGGGAGGTCATATTCTGCTTTCAGTTTGCCCACGGCCTGCGTCTGCTTGAACCGTTCGGCAAGAGTGTAGACGAGGATGGCGTCGAGGCGGTCGCAAGCGCGCAAGCCGATACGCCTGACCTGATCTTGATGGATCTGATCATGCCCAACCTCGACGGGGTCGAGGCCACGCGTCAGATCATGGAGCAGTCGCCCTGC
>JAVJHY011579481.1:0-10853 GCA_035593235.1 Phascolosoma agassizii | reverse complement strand
CGGCATCGTCGAGGTCGATGAGACGTACATCGGCGGCAAGGCTCGCAGCGGCAGCAAGGCCGCGAAGGGAAAGGGGCGAGGCTACACCGGCAACAAGACGATGGTTTTGGGCGCGGTTCAGCGCGGCGGAGCCGTCCGACTCAAGGTGCGGAGCAAGGCCGACAAGAAGACGCTGCACGCGTTCATCGAGAAGCACGCGGGCGAGGCCGACGCGATCTACACCGACGAGCATCCCGGCTACGGTGGCGTCGAGCGCAAGGACAGGAAGCACGCGACGGTGAATCACCGTTCCGAGGAGTGGGTACGCGGCAGCGTCCACACGAACGGGATAGAGTCCGTCTGGAGCTTGCTCGATCGGTCGATCATCGGCGCGTTCCATCACGTCTCCGTTGAGCACCTGCCGAAGTACCTCGACGAGTTGGAGTGGCGGTTCAACAACCGCGAGAACCCGTACCTGTTCCGCGACACGCTGCTCTCGCTCATGTCGTCGGAGGTGATGACGTACGAGAAGCTGACGGGCTAGCACCACCACGACGCGTCCCCATGCTCGCGCTGAACCCTTGCCAGCCGCCACCACGTTAGAAGCTCAGCTCCCTCAGATGAGAGGACCCGCTTTCCTCGAGGATTCATGCCCTCGGCGCGAGCAAGCTCGTACAGGTTGATGACGTTGAACACGTTGCCAATCGCACCAGATAGCACCGAACGCTCTCGTTCTCCCGTCACGTCAAACTGCGTAAACGCCTCAGCTTCAATCTGGTCGGGAGTGACGCCGCCTCGGTTGCAGAGAGCGTTTACAACCCACCGATAGTCGATCTCTGTGCTGTCGATCTTGTGGGCTCGTGAGGCCACATCGCGGACTTGCTCGCCGTACTTTTTGGACGGCATTTGCCAGAGCGCGCGGTACGCTCTCCGCTTTTCAAGCCTTGGAACAAGCCACGCGCGGGCCAGCATCGCTAACCAAACTACTCCGAACAGTGCAGCGCCTCCCGCAGCCCCAGATAGTCCGCGAAGAAGCAAGCCTGTATCCTCTCCCGGAATCGCCCCAAAGAAGCCGGTCACGACAAGCTCCGCAAACCAAAAGAGCTTGCGCTTGAAGACCCTTCCGACGTACTTGTTCGCGACGAGCACATAGGTTTCCATCCGGTCGAGCCTACCGCGCCTCCCGGCCCCGCGCTACGGTTACCCTGCGTCACGTAGACAATCCCCGTTGCTTTGATCGGTTCGATCGTGATGGCTGGGGAACCGCCATGAGCCTGACTCTCGACGGCCGCAAGTTGGCCTTCCTGGAGAAGCGCGGTGAGGGCGACGTCTGGATCGTGGAGCTGGGCGCGGTCGGAGAGGAGTGAGCCTTAGTCCGGAGCGCCGACCTCTGTCGCATGCACGTCGCCTGCTCGCCTACGGCGCATGGTCTATGAACTCGGCGTAGTCGGCGAGCGCTTGGCGATGCGGTCTTCCATCCGCTTCTCGAGCCACTCGTGCGCGTCATCCACGTCGTCGAGCTCGAAGAACTTCACCTTCGGCATCCATAGCGGCGCCGCGAGCTTGGTCCAGACCTCGATCCACTTCTTGTCGCTGACGACGGCCACCGGACCGACGTGCTTCAGGTGACGGAACGCGAAGCCGAGGTCCTTCCAGAGCGCAGCCGCCGACATCCCGCGGAACGAGAAGACACGCTTCAGGAGACCGAGGTCTCCGTGCTCGTCCATCAGCGGCCCGAGCTGCGCCGCCACTTCTTCGAAGCCCGCGGCATCGACCTTGCCGTCGATCACCAGCTCCACGTACCCCCTATCGACGTGCTCTTTGAACTCGATCATCTCGGGCGCCTCCTCGGGCTAGGGACTTCTCGCACACGACTCGTAGGTCACGCGCCGCGGAGAGTCGCTTCTCTCGAAGTTCGTAGACGCGCGAGACGTTCGGAGTATGGGCGCTTCGCACGGACACGATGGGCAATCCGAATCAGCCCGGCTTCGCGCTCGCCTTCGCCTTGCTGCGCGGGAGCAACGCGTCGATCAGTTGGCTCGCCGTTCCGCCCTTGCTGCCGGTGAGCTCGTCGAACGACTTCAACCCCACGAGCGCGCAAGCGTCCGCCTCCGACAGCGCGGCCTTCTTGGCGAGGTCGACGATCCAGCGCAGCTGCTTGGGAGTCGGAACACGCGACTCCGCCTGGGCCGCCTTCAGGTAGTCGATCACGGCGCTCGCCTCGCCTCGATTCAACGTCTTGCCGGCGAGGCGCAGGTCGGCTGCTTCGACCGCGTCTTCCAGGCTGAGTCCGGTGGACTCGAGCAGCTTCTCCAGGAACTCCCGCTGGCTCTTGCTGGGCAAGAGATCGATGCCGCGCTCGCGCAGGTCGGCGAGCAGTCCCTTGCCCGTCTCCTGGGTCATGCCGTCCAGCGCACCGATCTCGTCACCGAGCTCCGGCGCGGCCTCGACGAACTCCTCGAGCTTGAGCCGCGTGCGCGGCTGGAGCGGCCCCTCCGCGCTGGCTTGCTGCGCCATGGCGTGCGCGGCCGTGAAGTCCGTTCGCATCGTCTCCCACGCCTTGCTCGGGTCGTGACGGCGTTCGGCGACCAAGTCGAGCAAGGCCTCCATCGCGGCCGAGTTGAAACAGCTCGCCGTGCTGCGGCACGGAGAACAGCGGCGCGGCTTCCAGCCAGATGTTGCGCCCGCTTTCGGTCGGCGCCAGTGCGCCATCTGTCGCGACGACATACCGGCGCTCTTCCAACCGTTCGACCGTCTTCGCATAGGTCGACGGCCGGCCGATCCCCGCCTCCTTCATCGCCCCCACCAACGTGTGCGAGCGATAGCGCGCCGGCGGCTTCGTCTGGTCCTCGCGCAATTCGGGGTTGGGACGCTCGTCGTCGCCAGGCGTGAGGTCCAAGACGGTTCCGACCTCGACCGAGAGAGGTTCGACCGGCGGCGACGCGTCCAGGTCATCTCCCACGAAGGCGTGTCGCCAGCCCAGCTCGGCGTACCAGCCCACCGTTCCCTCGAGCACACGGTCGAGCGGATCACAACCCGCGGCGAGCGAGAGGGTCACGCGCTGGGAGTGCACCATGAGCGACGCGAGTGTCCGCGCGCGAACAAAGGCGTAGAGCTTCTGCACGTCGGGCTCGACGCCGTCGATGCGTTCGCGGGAGAGGTCGGTGGGTCGGATAGCCTCGTGCGCGTCCTGCACACCGCCGGTCGCCGGAGCGGGGCCGGCATCCGCCGCGGGTTCGACCGGAACGGTGCCCAGTCGTTCCGCTCCCCAGTTTGCGCTGACCACCGCGCGCCCTGCCTCCACGGCCTCCTTGGCGATACGAGTCGAGTCGGATCGGATGTAGGTGAAGTGCCCAGCCTCGTAGAGCTGGCCGGCGAGAGCTGCGGTCTTCTTGGGAGACCAACCCCAGCGACTGCCCGCGGCTTGCAGCAGGGTGTCCGTGCTGAAGGGTGGCTTGGGTTGTTCGGACCGCTTCTTCTTCGTCACCGCCGTGATCGTCACCGCACCCGCAGCACCGAGCAGCGCGAATGCGGACTGCGCGAGGGAGGCGTTCGATGTGCGATGGGCGTTGAAGCGGTTCTTCTCGTCGACCCACGCTTCGGCATCGATCTTCTCGTGGAAGCGCACGCGCCAGTCGGTCAGGGCGGTGGCCGCCAGGACTTCGAAGTAGCGCACGGGAACATGCGCCTCGCGCTCCAGCTCGCGCTCGACCACGAAGCCGAGCGTCGGCGTCTGCACGCGGCCCATGGAATTGGACGAGGTCGTCGTGTAACGCCTCGCGATCTTGCTCGCACGCCAGCCCACCAACCGATCGACGAACGTGCGAATCAACGCCGCGTCGACCAGGGCCTGATCCAGTTCGCCGGGTGCGGCCACGGCCTGGAGCACCGCGGCCTTGGTCACCTCTTGGAAGGTCACGCGCGAACAGGGCCCCAGGTCCGAGAGCAGCCGTTCCAAGTGCCAGGCGATGCGCTCTCCCTCGCGGTCGGGGTCGGAGGCCAAGTAGAAGTGGACCGACGCATGCTTCCCCGCCTCCTCGCGGATCGCCTTGACCGCGGCCTCCCCCCGCTCGGTCCAAAACCAAGGCGGCTGCGGGAGCTTCCCCGTCGCGTTGGACCAGTAGGCCTTCTTGACTTCCTTGGGCGGGTGCAGAGCGCGGTCCTCGGCGAGCCGCTCGACATGCCCCCCTGTGGGCATGACGCGCCAGGACTCCTTCCCGAGGTGCTTTAGCAGCGTCTTGCACTTGGCCTTGGACTCGACGACGAGGATGTTCATGCCGCTGAGCCTAGCAGGCCACCACGTACGTTTCCGAGCCGTTGGTGCTCGCGCTAGTCGAGGGGCTCGTCCGAGGATCGGGTGAGGAAGCGGAACAGTTCGCTGCTGCTGGAGAGAACTAGCGTGGAGTCGGACCCGAGCACCGACTTGTACGTTTCCATCGTCTTCAGGAACTCGTAGAGGTCGCGCGCCTCAGGGCTCTGGGCGTATGCCTCTCCGTAGATCTCGGTCGCGCGTGCGTCCGCGTCCCCGCGGATCTGCTGAACCGCCTTGTAGGCCTCCGAGGCGATCTCGCTTAGGTCGCGCTCCTTGGAGCCGAGGATCTTGGCCGCTTCCCCCTCGCCCTCCGAGCGGAAGCGCGAAGCGATCTGCTGGCGCTCGGAGATCATGCGCTCGTAGATCTTCTCGACGACGCTCGGGTTGTAGTTGATGCGCTTGAAGCGCACGTCGAGCAATTCGATCCCGAACTCGGCGAGCTTCGTGCGCGCCGCCGAACGAATCTCCTCCTCGATTTTCTTGCGGCCCTTGGTGATCGGGTGCAGAACTCCGATCTTGCCCGCGGCCTCGCCGGCCTCCAAGAGAGTCGCGTCCCGGGTGGGCACGCGGTCCTTCGTCGTCCGGATGACCTCGATGAGATTGTGCTTCGCAATCGCGTTGCGCGTTTCGCTGCCCAGAATGTCTTCGAGGCGCGACTGGGCGCTCCGTTCGTCGCGTAGGCGGCGGAAGTACTCGAGCGGGTCCGTGATGCGCCAGCGGCCGAACGTGTCGACCGAGATGTACAGCTTGTCCTTGGTGGGCATCTCCGTACGACTGCCGTCCCACTCGAGAATCCGCTTGTCGATCCAGTTGACCTCCTGGATGAACGGCAGTTTGAAGTGAAGCCCGGCCGCGGTGACCGGCTCCCCGATGGGTCTGCCGAACTGCGTGATGATGACCTGCTGCGTCTCGGGGACGGAGTACGTGCCCGCCGACAGCAAAATGAACGCGATGAGTGCGGCGACCGCACCCGCGAGGATCCGGGTCTTCGGCTGCATCAGCGTCTTCGGCAACACCAGCTTCAACTGCGTCATTGGTCGTCCCCCCGCGAGCCCAGGTCGTTCAAGGGATCGAGGTTCAGCAAGGGCAGAACGCCGCCGCCCACGCTCTCGTCGAGGATGATCTTGCGTTTCACCTGTGAGAGAACCACGGCCATGGTCTCGAGGTAGAGTCGCTTGCGCGTGATCTCCGGCGCCTTGAGATACTCGGCGAGCACCGCGTTGAAGGCGGACGCGTCGCCCTCGGCTTCATTGATACGCTTCATCGCGTAGCCCTGGGCCGAGCTGATGCCCTGGTCCGCCTCGCCGCGTGAACGCGGAATGGACTTGTTGTACTCGCCGTTGGCGATGTTGATCGCGCGCTCCTTCTCCTGCTGGGCCTGGTTGACTTCATTGAAGGAGGACTGAACGCGCTCGGGAGGATTCACGTTCTTGAGCTGGACCTGGTCGATCCGGATGCCCATCTCGTAGCTGGCCACAAGCGCCTGCAGCTTCTGCAAGGCCTCGTCTTCGATCTCCTGACGTCCCACGGTGATGACTTCGTCCACCGTGCGGTCCCCCACGACTTCGCGCATGACGCTCTCGGATGCATCGCTCAGGGTCGCGTCCGCATTGCGTACTTTGAAAAGGTAGTCGTTGGGCTGCTCGATGCGGTACTGGATGACCCACTCCACGAGCGCCGCGTTGAGGTCGCCGGTGACCATGGCCTTCTCCTCGACCCCGCGCTCGCCCAGGCCGAACTCTTGCTTGAGCTGACGCTTGACCGGCACGACGACGACGCCGTCGATGCCGAACGGCAGTTTGAAGTGCAGCCCCGAGGGCACCGTGTCGATGAAGCGGCCGAAGCGCAGCAGGACTCCCTCTGATTCCGCCGGCACGGTGTAGGTCGCCGTCGTGACCAAGGCGATCAGAACGATGCCCCCGACCAGGGCACCGATAGCCTTGCCCCGTGGAAACCCTGGCGGGATGTAGTCCGAGAGCCTGATGCGTTCCTCCATGCTGTGTTCCGAGAGGAAGAGCTGACTTCGCCCAACTCACGGGGCCGACTGCCCTCGTGGTGCAGTCCGTAGACCGCACAAATCAGAGTTCCCGGCGTGACTCTACCCGCGCCCCCATCGAAGTTCGCACGCCAACTCTGCGGGCACGAAACTCGAGGCCCCGCTAGGCCGCGTCGGGCATAGCCGAGCTCAGGCCGCTCCCTTGTCCGTCTCCGACCGGGCCCGTTCCTCGGGCGCGCCTTCCGCAAGCAGCACGCTGGCTTGCTCGACGGCTTCTTCGGCGCCGATCAGGATCAGCCTGTCCCCGGGTTCGAGTCGCTCCTGACCGGTCGGGAGAGTGATGCTCGCGTCCTGGCGATAGATCGCGACGATCGTCGCCCCGGTGCGTGCACGCAGGTCGAGTTCCGCCAGCGAGCGCCGGACCGCGCCGTTCCCGGGCTCGACCGTCCGGGAGTGAGCTCCCTCCAGGCCTGGCATGAGCTCGGACGGGTTCTCGACGATCTCGACATCGTCCGCGGCCTGGCTCGCGAGCACCTCCGCGAACTCCTCGACCCCGGCGCGGAACTCGCTGTGCATCGCCCCGGCATTGCGCCAGAGATCGAGACCGAGACCGAACACGACGAGCGCGAGCAACCCCATTCCGTAGGACGCATTCATCAGCGGTTGGAGCACGGCGATCGCGGGCATGCCGACCGCGAGCAGAACGACGAGCACGACCATCGTGCGCGCGATCCCCGACGCGAGCACCGCACCGGGCGTGGGCTCGTCGTAGCGCTCGAGAACGCTGTCGCCTGCCCACCGCGCGAGGTGGACCGCGTTGCGCGCGAGTCCGATCAAGACCGGCAATGCAAGCGCGAGCGCGAGCGCGACGACGAGAGCGCGGGCTCCGATCGTCGGCAGGCCGAAACGCATCTCCACCCAGGCCGCGAGGTCGACCATCCAGGCCGCGCACGCCGCGAGCAAGAGCAAGAGCACGACCGTATCGAGCGCCAGCACGCGCAAGGCGCGCTGCGTGGGCGAGCGCCGGACCGAAGTCTCCTGGCGCGAACGCTCGAGCCACGCGCCGTAGAGCGCGAGCACGTGGTGGACGCGGGCAGGGAGATGGTGGTCGACAGCTCGCACGACGCGGTCGGCCGCGCCGAGGAAGATCGGCGTCGTGAACGCGGTCAACACCGCGACGGTCACGAGCACCGCCTGGAGCTCCGGCCGCACGACGCCGGCCGCGACGCCGATTGCCGCCAGGATGAACGAGAACTCGCCGATCTGACCCAGCGCCAAGCCGGCGGTCACGCTGCGACGGATGCCGAGGCCCGAGAGCAGGCCGGCGAGCGTCACGCTAGCGAGCTGCGCGAGCACGACCACGGCGAACACCGCCGCCGCGAGCGGGAGGTTTTCGAACGCGACCCGCGGGTCGATCGCCATGCCGATCGACACGAAGAAGACCGCGGCGAAGACGTCGCGCAGCGGCTGGACCAAGGGCTCGATCGACCGGCTGCGGCCGGATTCAGCCACGAGCATCCCCGCGAGGAAGGCCCCGAGCGCGACCGAATAGCCGAACTCCTGCGCGACGACCGCCATGCCGAAGGACAGCCCGATCGCGACGACGACCGAGATCTCTCGGCTGCGAAGCGTGGCCACGCGCCGCACGAGGCGCGGCACGATCAACAGCCCACCCACGGTCAGCACGAGGAGCACCGCGGCCAGGCGTCCGAGGGTCGCCGCGAGGCTTGCGGGCCCCAGCCCGCCGCCGGCGGCGACCGCGGTCATCGCGGCAATCAGCACGATGGCGAGCACGTCTTGCACGACCAGCACGCCGAGCACGTGCTCGCGGGCGTCCTTCTTGATCTCGACCTGCTCGAAGACTTTGAAGACGACCATCGTGCTCGAGATCGAGATGCTCGCCCCGAGGAAGGTCGCCTCGACCGCGCCCCAGCCGAGCAGCCTTCCGAGGGTCACGCCGCACCACGAGAGGAACGCGACCTGGAGCACACCGGTCAATCCGGACACGGGCAGCACGCGCAGCAGCCGCGCGATACGGAACTCGAGCCCGAGCGCGAACATGACCAGGATGACTCCGAACTCCGCGAGCGCTCCGACGCGCGCCTGGTCGGCGAAGACGGGGATCGGGAGGTAAGGGCCCACGATCAGGCCGGCCAGGAGGTAGCCGAGCACGCTCGACTGCCTGACCGCCCGCGCCAAAACGGCCGTGACCCCCGCGACACACAGCACGATCGCGAGGTCGGTAACGAAGACGGAGTGCTGCATCGAACGGGCCGTCAGTCTCCTGAATCGTCGGTACGCCAGGAAGTGAATTCGAGTGCGGACGTCGCGCCCGGCTTCGCGCTCGTCAAGCCACACCACGTCGCCGGACCGACGAGCCGATGTCCGCGGAGCCCTGCGATCCACAGTTTGGTGACCGGCCGTGCGGAGCGTGCGATCCGAAGAGACATCGTTGGACCGTCGCGGCGCGCCAAAGCCCCATGGGTCGATGCGATTCACCTCGGTGTTGAAGAGCGGCCGTTTTGTCCGCTGCCTCCGAGGCGGCGCGGACGACGGGGATCGGCAACCCGCGAGCGGGCCCTTCGATCTCGCCGGTCGCGGACCGCAGGGTGCGCGGACGACTGAGGAGCGCTGCGGCGTCCCCCAACGGGGTTCCGTCGCGAATCCTGTTCGGTACCACACTCAACGCCCAGCGAAGTGGAACATCGCCATGCTGGAGTCGGGTGGTCCGACCTCGGGGGAGCTCGGCCCAGGGCATTCAGCGTGGGAAGATGACGCTCGACCAAGTGAGTTCCGCCCGCTTGCGCTCCGTGGGTGGGCGTTGGACAGCCTTCCGCATCGACTTGGCTCGAAGGGCGCAGCGTAGTCGGGTCGCCGTGACTTGTTCGCGGCTCCGAGGAGTCTCGATCCTCGCGCGCTTCGGTGTTCGTCGACGAGCAGTCGGGTCCGCGTGGCCCAGATCGCACGGATCCTGGTACGAACGGCGTCGTCGAGCGTCACGAAGCGACTGGCCTCGATAGGATGTCGCCCAGTCCGATGTCCCGTCCCCCCCGATCGATTCCGCGCGCGGGCTCCGCGCCCGCGCGTCGCGCGCTCGGCGCCGCACTCCTCACCCCACACTGCGCGGGCTGCCGTGCGACGCCTGAGCGTGTGCCGCCGCCGCTCTTCGACGTCACGTCCGATCACCATGCGGGCTCGGCGTTGACCGGTCCGCTTCCGCTGGACGACGCGGTCGAGGTCGAAGTCGAGGCGGCGACCGCGACGTCGCCATGGATCGTCGAGTTCGGCTGTCGGTGGATCGCGGTGCTCGACGCTACGTCCACCGACGCGTTGTCGTCGGTCGCCAAGCACGTCTTCGCGAGTGACAGCTCGCCTCCGCTCAAGACGCGTGGCGACATGGCGGTCGATGGCATGTGGGTGAGCGGTGCCGTGCGGCTCGGGGACGACGGAGTGTCGGACGGCGCGGCTCTGCGTCGACTGGACGCCCTTGCGCCGGGGACGACGGTCGTCTTCGACATCGCTCCGAACGCGATGGCGGACGGGCCGCTCGAGCCGCGCTGGGAATCGCTTACGCTGAACGTGTGGCGCGCGGCGTCCGACGAAACCGAGCCCGATGCGGCCGCGCTCTCGCTCGCGTTCGAGGGTTGGGTGACGACCGCGTCGGCGGACGACACGCCCGAGGCCGAGGCGGTGTACCAGGCCGAGCACCTGATCCTCGCGCCGCGGCTCGTCGTCGGCGGCGAGCCCGCGCGGTTCTTCTTGCCGGCGCCGCGCGTAAACGAAGCGAGCGGCGGCCTCCTCGTCGAGCTCGCGCTGCACGCACCGCAGGAGTCTCCGAGCACTGACGAGACGGCGGCGATCGAACGCGCCCGGGACAACCTCGCGCAGTCGGCACTCCACGCGCGCGCGAGTACCGAGAGCCTCACCCGCGACGACGGGCTTCGCCTCGAACGCACCAGCACGCTGCCTGCCCTCGACCAAGAAGACCTCCGGCGTCCCGCCATCATCTTCCTCACCGAAGCGACCGGTGCCGCGTTCGCCGGCGACGTCGCGCTGATCGCGGACGACGCACACCTCGCCGAGTACGTCGAGTCCGCGCGCGCCCAGCTCGACGGAATCGAGGCGCACTCCATGGAGGCCGGCGAGTTCGCGTGGTTCATCGAGAAGTCCGCGTACCTTTGGCTCGTCGGCATCATCGATGACGAGGAGCGCGAGCTCCCGCCCGCGCTCTTCGCCGCGCTACTGCGACACACCGGCGAACTCGGGCGCTACGCAGACCTCGTGCGCGAGGCGGTCGTCGCGAGTCGCTCCCTGGACGAGCTGGCCGCGCGCGTCGAGCGCGAGAACCGCTACTTCCTCGAGGATGGCCACCCGGCCGCGCGGCTGCGCGCGTTCGAGTGGCTGGACGCGCGCAACATCGCGCCCGCGGCATACGACCCGCTCGCCTCGCGCGCCGAACGTCGCGGTGCCCTGGCGGCGGCCGAGGAGCCCGGCGAATGAGCGCGCCGCGCTCCAAGGGCACCCGGCACGCGCTCAGCACCGTCCGCACTGGACTGGGCGAGCGCC
>JAVJHY011579371.1:0-10854 GCA_035593235.1 Phascolosoma agassizii | reverse complement strand
CTCTCTACCATCCTATTTCCTACCCACATCACAGAGTAAGGGTCAACACTTAAAGACAGCTGCAGTGAATTACCCAAACCAAGAACAATACGAACAACAAACCTCACCCCACCAACAAAACAGCCGAATGCAGCGGATTGCCTATCCGCAATCTCGACCCGGCCGCGGTGATCATGGTCGCCTTGGGCTCAGGGTGCAGCAAGCGAGCGGTCACGGTGGGCACGAACATGGAGGGCTTCGAACCGGTTGCTGAGAACCAGCCACCGGAGCCGGTGGCACCGCCTGACAACTAAAACGAGCGCTCGTCACCAGGCTGGTGAATCCTTGGCTTCCGACGACCCTGGAGGGTGGTAAAGATGTGACTGGTCGCATCACTCCGAAGTCGACGAGAACAGCGATTCGCAATCGACCCCCTCAGACACCTCCAGGATCCGCCTGAGGGTTTCCTGGGCGTCGGCTGCGGGAGGTGATTAGTATCTTGTCGCCGTGGCGGCGACGTGTGGTTCGTTGTCGTTGAGCCTGGTGCTTTATGTGCGAGATACAGATTGAAGGCGTTTTCGGCGTCGATATTCAGAGTGATGGGCAGCCCTCGTCCGTCATGGTCGCGGGCGTCGCCATCGACTGCCCGGTCAGCGAGTCACATGCACTTCCAGGCGGCCCGCCGCGTGCCCTGATCACTGTCGCCACGACGGACTTGAACAACGTCGTAATCGCTGAGTCGGTTTTCCTCGAAGAAGAGGGGACGGTTGACTTCTTCGCTGTTTTGAAGGACGGCGATTTTCGGTGCGATCTTCCGCTCCGAATATCTGGTTGGTGTGGGACTCCAGAAGACTCTGAATGCGGTGTTATCGACGAGAGCCACACCGTTGTCTGCGCACCGGACTGCCCGCCGATGACCTTTGAGACAAACGTGGGTGACTGTGAGGCGGGTAGCCGAATCGTCTCGGTGACCGCTTCGTGGAGCAGCGACCAGCTATACGGAAACACCCTGGTCTATTGGGGCCAGAACCAGGGGCCGCTCGGTGTTGGGTATGGCGGGACAACAGCGATCGAGTTCGACGTTCCCTTTGGACCAGCCGATCTCGACACCCCCACAGTCGTCGTCGACCTCTTCCCTGGATGCGCTCAATCAGTAGTCATCCAAGGACTCACGGGTTGTTGTCCGGGCCCAGTGACTCTCACAGTCTCAGACCAGGTACAGGAGCCGGTCGATCTGATTGGCTTGGCCCCTGGGAGCTACACGGCTGAGGTCACTCCTGGGATCTACTCGGCTGCGGTCACTTCGGTCGAAGGGGTGGATGCGGCACTTGCTGTTGCGTTAAAAACCTGGACGAAGAAAGAAGGGTCTGCTCCGGCGCAAGTGATGCCCGGGACCGGGCAGACCTCTAGCAACGCCGTGAGTGTGGTCCTGAGCGATGCGGACGTAGAGCTAGCTGTTGTCGTTACATCCGAGGGCTGCCCCGACCAGACGGCCTCGGTCTTACTGACGCCAGCGGTCGTGCCCTGCCCTGAGGCCATCAATCTTGAGGTCAAACCGGCTGGCGATCCCACGGGTCCACCAGTCAGCACCGCCGAATGTCTCGAGCCCGGCCTCTATCGGATAACCCGAATCGGTGACACCGCAGGGGGGACCGCCGCATGGAATGTCATCAGCGACGGTGACCCGGTCCTCTCCGCCATCGACTCGCCCTACATCGACCTCGCCGTTGAACAAGAAGCGCTATACGTCTCGGTGACAGTCTCACGGAGCGACTGCCCCCGAAAACCGTTCGCCGGAGTCGTACTAGAGCCCTGTCTCGATCAGCCAGACCCAGACCCTGACGACCCCGACCCAATGGACCCTGACGAAACGGATCCTGAGGTACCTGACCCTGACATCGGTCAAGGAGTCGCGCAGGAGGATCAATCTGGCTGGGGTTTCTGGTGGTGCGTGTTAGGCCTCGCCGTAATGCTGGTCTTCATGGTCCTCGGAGCAATTGCCTTCGTCGTGGGTCTGTGCCTCGCCCCGACCGGTTGGTGGGGGTGGCTCCTCTTCGCAGCCGGGATTGTGTTCCTGGTGATCGGGCTCATCCTCTACATCGTTTGGGTGATCCTTTGCACCGTTCGGAGTAGAAACTGCTTATTGATGAGCATTCTGCTCACCATCCTGGGCCTGCTGACCGCTATCGCGTTCGTCGTATCTTTCGTGCTCTCGTTCATAGCAAAGTATTGCGCAATCGCCGGGTGGATCGACGTGGCCTATTTCGGAATCCTGTACACAGTCGCAATATTCATCTCGAACTTCGTTGGCTGTGGCGGCCACCATTGGCCCTCCAGCCCCGCCCACGATGAGGTCGACGCCTAGGCAGGGCGTCGCCGGTGATACGCAAGCCATGGAGTTCTAAGTAGGAGGGCCCGCAGGTAGATCAGATGTGTAGTGTCGACGAGTCGTCAAATGAGCAAGGCGTCCCGGTTAGCGGGCTGCTCGCCTCGATAACTGCCGCGAGGTTGATCGAAGCCTCGACGGCGTGGCAGCGTGTGCGCGGCACGATCCTGGCCAGTGTGACCGGACCGGGAGCGGGATCATGAGGGGCCCCATTGCTACATATCGGCTGACGATCCGGCCGCGTTCTGAGTCGGTGATGGAAGTCGTCGGCGTCGACGGAACATTCGAACGAGTGGCCGGCCTTGACAACGGAGCAGCTAGACGCCTCCTCCACGAGGTGCAGAGCCAGTATCGGCCCTCGCGGAAACGGCTGCGAACTGCGACCGACGACGCCTCGAGCAGACTCTCGGCGCGACCTGTGGTCGACCATCAGGTGATATCTCGCGGCGACTCCTCAGGCCTGTTCGTCACCGACGGAAACGGTCCGGGCTCGCATATCGCGACCGACAGTTCCCGAGAAGCCGTCAACCTGGCCACCTGGGTCCTTGTCAGCCATGGACACGATGTGTTTCAGCCATTCGACCAAGAGCTCGTTGTTGTCCCGACCGGCGAGGTCCCACCTGTCGACATCGTTGCCTGGCTGGCCGACCATTCAGCTGTTTCATCAGCGGTTGGCTGGGTCGACGACGACGGAGACCAAGCCTGGGCGGCCTGGCCAACAGCGTGGCGGGAAGATTTCGTTGACCGTTTTGACAAGCACTGGCTCGGGGCGACGGTTGAAGCCGCCGAGACACCCGAAAACTACGCAGCGCCAGAGGCAGACGGGAAAGACGCTGAAACAGGATTGTTCCCAAACGACGCGTGGGACATTTTCATCTCGAGCGTCGCGTTGAGTCTCGTACGATCGATCCGCAACACCACAAGCGCGTGGCCGTTGACCTCGCTGGCTCCTAGCGACCTCCGCCGCCTCCTCCACAGCGACAACTTTTTCGACCACTCGCACTCGAACAAGTACGACACCGTGTTCTACGCAATCCGCCGCAGCCACGGCCACGCAACACCCACGAGCCCCAGCCTGATCCTCAAATTCCTCCACGAGAACGACATCGAAACCTCAGGCGCCATCCCATCGCTCCACCGGCTCATCGAATGGTGCCGAGACAACCTCAGACACCACGCTGGCAGCCCCAGTCTCAACTCTCCAGGTCGGACCTACAAAGGCATGGAGATGGTTTGGCAGTACCGAGGGCGGGCCCCAGTCTCTCGGACGATCGAAGGCACCTATAACCACAAGTTGGATCCTCCCGAGTTCGCGCACTGGACAGACGGTTGCTGGGGAACAGTCGGATTCCTAAAAAGCATCCTCCGAGTCATGAACCTGCCAACAGAGATCTTCCGCAACAGTTCACACGCCATGCTCCGCGTTGCCGGCCCTGACCTCCACCTCTCCCACGGCGACGATCCCTACGGCCCGGCAGTCAAATCCGGGAACTTCTCCGGTGCCGAGATCCTCGTCGACTCCGCCACTTTCCATCTCTGGTTCGGGTCCGACACACCCGCCAGCAAAGTCTCAAGCAATCGAGGCCGGCAACCCCGCGAGCTCGCAATCGAACACCTTCCCCCCTACCTACTCGGCCTGTACTGCTCCGATATCGCCCAACAACGAAACCATGAACATGGCACCGTGGCGACATACCTCCGTGATTACACCGTCGACGAACTCGAAACCATGGACCTATGGACACGCATGGATACCCGACTCTCCGAGATCGGCGGATGCGACCAGGTCAACTGAGCATGGTCCCCGACTCCTTTGAAAAGGGCCCGGGTGGCCGAGATCGGCTGGCCACCAGAACAGTGTTTCTTAGGCTAGGAGCTAGAAAGCCTCGGTGAGCCCTCTGCCGGTGACAGGCAAAGCCATCTCCCACGCAGCATTCCGCCACATTGGTGTCCCTGCCTCGCTACCAACCACACCCCAAAGTGAAGAACCCACCGAACCGGGGGTCCAGGAGGTTCCGATGTCTTGAGACATCACATGGCGGAGAGAGGGGGATTCGAACCCCCGGAACCCTTGCGGGTTCAACGGTTTTCAAGAGCTATGGACCCGATCGGACAGATAGTCCGCTGAACCGGGTTTTTGCTGGTCAGAGTCTGCTTGATCGACCAGGTTGCTTGACCGCTAGATACCAACAGGAGCCGGGTCTAGCCGGTGTCAGTGCCCACACAGTGCCCACCGGGCGGCATGACCTGTGAGTACCCGAGACCACACCCTCATTCAGGCCCGGCCCATCCTGCCCCGGGACCGTCCAGAACAAGCCTTGGGCCCGAGCACCGGCCGCATCAATCCGCGAGCTTCGCCCCTTAACCGCAGAGGAGACGGAGGAAACCGTTTGACTCCGGCTTCGCATGTTATTGAGAATATCGAACCTCTCTTCCACGCGTGTCAGCAGCTCTACTACTGGACGGGAACTCGGCACTAGGATCGCCACTGGCGCCGCTGGCTCTGTTGCGGGGGCGCAGATCATGTCTCTTGCATCAGAGATCCTGAAAAGGATCTAGGGTGCCACCATACCTAGTCGGCTAAGCCGTTTCTTCAAGCCAACAAGCACGAGCCTGGCAGATCCTCTGGGTCATCACATTGGCAAGACTACGCCCGGCGTCCCTTGAGTCCTGAAACGTGTCCTGGAGCGGGTTTCTGCCATGGCCGAAGTCCGTTGAATGGGCTCTTGTCCGGGTAGTTGGTCTGATTTGATGGGCAAATGATGGGCAAAGAGCCTCGCTCGGTCTAGAGATACCCTTCTGGGTTTCGCCAATCGTCTGAGGACTTGATGTCGGTGATTTCTTGCTGAGTTGATTCGAGGTCTTGCTGGTAGGTGGTGTTGTCAGGACTGGCCTCCACCAACTCCTCATGCCCGGCGAGCGCAGCCTCGAACTGCACCACCGCCTCATCCAACCACCCGGACCATCGGAGACTGACTGCGTAGTTCAGTTGAGCGTGGGGCTGCTGTTCGGTAGTGCCGTGGGCTAAGACGAGGCCTACTGCGAGATCGGCGACATTGATCGCCGGGAGAAGGTGGCCGGCTCCGAGCAGTTCGTCCGGCAATGCGAGAAGGCGGGGAATGGCGAGGGCATCGAGATCGCTGGCTGAAAGGAACACATACGCTTGAGCGAGAAGCTGCTCGCCAACTACCTGGGACCGCCACCGTTCCCGAAACACTGCAGCTGCGGCCTCGTTCTTAGCGGTAACGGCCAGTCCCCACATCCACTCGTCAAAGAGTGGTTGGCGTCCATGAACTCGCGTGGCGTTCTCAAGAAGTTCCGAAGCCTGTACCGCTGCAGCGGCTTCCCCCGATCGCCTTGCAGCCGCATTGGCTAGATAGGTGGCAATGGATTTGGTGGCGAACTGGTACCGCCAATAGAAGTCGCCCGTGCCAGTTTCGAGGACACCGTCTTCCAAGAGCAGCCAAGGGGTCACGGTGGCTTCATCAGCGGCCACAGCGCACATCTCGTCCAGTACCGTTTCTGCATCATCCACGTTGATACCTGGCGACGTCTTCGCAGCCCACTCTGCAACAGCTCGAACAGAGAAGGACTCGCCACCCAGCGAAGCCGCCTCCAACATCTGCATCGCAACTCGGCCCGTCACGTCCGACGGCAAGTCAACCAGCCCCTGAAGACGTCCGACCACGACCCCGAAAAGGTCCCGCAACATCGGATCGTCGCCACCTGCCAGCATCCAACGACCGTCTTGCTGCCGGAGGAAACCGTCAGCCGATTCCCACGTTGACCAAATCAAACTGGCGACACGATCGTCACCCCCTGACAAGGCCAGCAGCTGCGCAAACAACTCCGGTTCAGCTGGACCGATCCAGGCCCTGACCGCTCGGGCATCAAGCGGAGCAGCCTGATGCCAGCCAACCACGCCGCTGCGTACAGCATCCCGAACCTCTCGATAGAACACAGGATCTTGGTCCTCAAGCTGATCGAGATCTGGAGCAGCAGAGCAACCCAGCACCACAACACAATCGAGTTCCCGGTAGTCCGCCATCAACGAGACGGCCTGCCAGATCAACTCACGATCCGGACGGTCTACCTCCTCGAAAAACAACACCGCACCCCCAGGAGACGCCTGCGCAATCGTCTCGACTGACTCGAACAGCAATCTCGACAACGACTGCTCATCAATTCGACGGCCACGCCAACGCTCAACCAACGAGACCCCGAGATCGCCGGCCGCAACAGCCAAACCCAAAACTGGGAACACAAGCTGTGCGCCGTTCGCAGCTACCGAGGCCAACTGACTCCGAAGATCGGCCGGCACCGCATCCGCGGCCTGTTGGCTACCTAGATCGACAGAATGAACACTGACACCAGGAATGTCGAGACCTTGAGCGACAAGCCGGTCGAACAACCCGCCGTAGTTGCCGCCAACCACATGCAACAAGCGAAAGTCATCGGGCCGCTCCTCAACCCGGAGACTCAAACAATCAACCGCAGCAGAAAGCGCATCCCAAACACCAGAATCCGGCAACGGCTCTGCACCCCTCATACCACACAACACTAGGCCAGCAAGGCGCCAATCACGGCTAAGCCACACGGCTAGAGATGGACTCGGGCAGGCGGTGAACCTCAGCTTGGAAGCCAATTGGACTACGTCAGGCTCAGCTCGCAGATCGCCCGATCACGGCCGGGTCCCTTTAGATCCTTTGCTATCCCAGTTCCCGGCGTAAAAGTAGTTTGCCTTGGGGAGGCCTGGCTGCTCTTGAGTGGTCAGGTCACGATCTTGGCCTACCCCGGATGTCGTCGAGGTCGACACTAGCTTCGTGCGCGGAGTCACTGGTCAATCGCCGACATAACGACGCCCCTACACCCAAGGCCCACGGGCTTGAGATTCCGGGCGGCAGGACCGACCGCTATCGCATCGGCGTTGAGATGCTGAGTGCCAGCAGATGGCCGAGCTCCAAACTTACCCGGCCCTCGGGCGCGTCAGAACGAATCAGACATGGGGACCACGACATACAGGCATCCTCTTCCGGTCCCGGCGGGACCATCACCAACAGTCCCTCAACCACCACACAGCGTCTACCAAAGAGGCCAGGGATTACCCCCCGGGGATCCTCACTTACCGCCGTGCTCGGAAACTCCGTGAGACTCGCCCAATGAACAAGGTGTTGTCCTCGGCTCATCGATCCTGTGTTCTAGACGTTTCGGGTTTCGCGAATGATCCATTGTTGGTAGGCGGGATCTGCTTCGACGACCTCGGTCGCAAGCACGTGGACTGTCTCGTAAGGATGAACGGCATTCGTTCGAGCAATAATGGCCGGCACGTGCTCGGCTCGGGTGTGGAGCACCACATAGGCTTCGGTTGCGTCCTCGACCTGGCCCTTCCACCGGTAGATCGAACGGATAGCCGGGATCAGGTTGCCCGACGCAGCCAAGCGGTCTTGCACGAGCGTCCGGGTGTGCTGGGCCAGCCACTCCGAGTCTGGACCAGTAATCGTGACGTCCACGATCTGGGTCATGAGGTCGAGCGCCCAGAGAGATCGGTCAGGAGGTCCTCTGCCGCTGACCTGGTTCGAGCCAGAGAGGCGTGTCCCGTGATCACATCGCCGTCGTAAGACTGACCGACCCAGCGGCCTCGGGCGTGTTGGCCTTGCGGGTGTAGTGCGAAGTACATCGTTCCTTTCGATCGCACCCCACCATCAGCACCTCGATACCAGCCCATGAGCGCTTCGCTATTCCATAGACGAAGCTCGCCGGTCCAGTTGTACCCGCCTTCCTCAACCGGCCTGGTACGAACTGCGGTCAGGTTTAGATGGTGGCCTATCTGGCGGGCTTCGACCTCCTGGACCGCAAACCAGGCTTTCCCGTCCCGTTGAGTCTGCCAACCGGCCCACCAGTCGCCACTTAGGTCGAGATCTTCCGACACCTGACCGGCCAACTGGGCCAAAGAAATGCCAAGCGCTTCAGCCAGTTGCACTGCCACGTTCAAGGTCGGCTGCTGTTCGCCGCCTTCGTAGCGAGCGATCTGGCGCACATTTACTCCAGCTGCGACGGCGAGCTGTGCCTGTGACATGCCGAGATCGGTTCGCCTCGACTTCAAGACCTCGGAGATGTCCATCTAGTCAGTCTGAACGACGAATTGGCCATCAGCAACCAATGACTAATAAGCCAATATCTAAGACTGACTAGACATGGACTAATTAGTCTTCTACTATGACTAGTAGGCGGTCGGCCCCGGAGTTGTAGCTCCGAGGCCAACCTGGCCGCCAGCCCCTGAGAGTGCAGGTGCTAGCGACGTGTATTGCATCGTAGACAACCGGAGTTCGTGTTTCGGCGGTAGGCGGATGCTTGTGTCGTGTGGGCGCTGGGGCCTCGTCTGGTCGTTGACCGGGCGGGGTCTTGTCGCGTCGTTGTGCCGTGCCTGTGGTCCTGGGGGATCAAACGATCCCATATTTAGGAGACAGCAGATGGATGCAGTGCAGGTAGATGTGGAGTGGTTGAACGCTGGTGCTCGGCCGGTGATCGACGTGATGGTCGATGAGGAGCGAACCGAGGATGGCTTGGAAGTGATCGGCCAGAAGCAGGACCGAGATTCGGGTTTGTTGCGGTGGAAGGTCGAGTTTCCGTTCAAGGGTCCTGGTGATCACAAGGGTTCGATTGCGTCGGTGACAGTTCAGTCAGCTACCGAGCCGGATCTGATCGGCCGGGTTCCGGTGTTCGGCGGGGTTACGGCTCGTAAGTGGCAGATGAAGCAGAAGAGCGGGCAGACCATTTCCGGTTTGGCGTTCGCTGCCGCTTCGTTTACGGCGGCTGATGAGAAGCCCTCAACCAAGCGGGCAGCAAAGGCAGAGCCTCCGGTCCCGAACGGTGCTGCTCCGGTCGGCGCTAAGTCCTGACAGCGACAGGACGCTGGCCCGCCCATCCGCACCTTTGTGTTGCGGGGTGGTTGTCGGTTCGTGACCGGCCGGGCCACGACAGCAGACCGCATCGTGCGTTGCTGCATGTGAACACGGAAAGGCAATCGATATGGCATTGATCAATCGCAAACGACGGGTCTCGGGTGATCTGGTTGGGGACCGTTCCGACGAACCCCGTATGAGCCGGGCGGAGTTGGCCGGTCTTGAGGTCTCTGATCCTGGTATGGCTTCGGCGTTGGCTCCGCTGGTTCGTCGCCCGTCTCGATGGGGTCAGCGATGAGCGGGCCACGTGAAACCCAACACCGGTTCGATCTTGACGATGCTGGACCGAAGGGTGTGAAAGTTACCCCTGCTCAGGCGTTCGACATTCTTCGGTCTCAGGGTCTCGACGATGTGACGGCTGATGATCTTGAGGTCTACCGGCTGGTGATGTCTCCGGCCAGTTTCCGGCTGCTGGAGGCCCGGCTTGCGAAGGCGTTAGCCTGCCACGCCGACCAACCTGACGAGACCCCTCCACCGATAGTTGAAGCGGTGCCGTTGCCGTTTGGTACCGACATCACGAACGGGTTCGAGTTTCACGACACCTGCGATGTTCCTGGGCGTCTGCAGCTGATCGAGGGGAGGGAGTTTTCGGCGTGGGGGATTGTTGGGCGCCTCCGGTTCCGTCGTGGTGTCACCACCGACACCGGCTGCTGCTGGGTTGAGGGTTGGGACGAGGATGGCCGGTGCTGTTCGTTCACGTTCGACCGGATCCGGACGGTTCACCGCACCACGACCATGCCCGTTCCCCGGGAGCGGCGTCGTGGTCGGCGGGTGGCGTCATGAACCCTGAACCGCAGCCGCAGGGAGTGTTGTTCGACCGTGCCACGTATTTGTCGGGTCAGCAGCGTTTGTTCAACCCGACCGGGTTTTACGACCCGGCCGCTGATCCGTGGCGGCCTGAGAACCTGACCCCTTACCTCTCGCCGGAGGTGGTTGGGGATGACACGTTGCACGAGTGGGGCACCCCTTCGACATGGGGTGAGGTTTCTAGCCCCTCGACCGAGGACGGGTTCGGGGGTTGGGCGGCATGACCCCATTGCATCAAGACCACGGCGGGCTGCCGACGCTACGGGCTCTGGAAACACGTCGAGTGTTGAGCGGGGTCGAGTGGACCGGTATCGAGTATTTCACCCACGACGGGCCACTCCCGTCCTATGGGCCGGGTCCCCCGTTCAAACCGTGGGATGGGATCTCCTCACATCAGTGTGATGGCCAGGTCCTCAGGGAGGTCCATTGGGACTTGAGTGGCGGCGGCCGCCACTACATCGACTACGGCCCGTTCCCCCCACGTGTACCGATCATCCACCCCACATCCGAAGACCCACAGCCCGGTCTGTTTGCTTCGGTGATCCGGTGGGTCAACAACACGGCCAACCGGATCGGTGGTAGCTGGTGAGTTTGGTGGTGGCCGTGGAGGGTCACGGTTCGTCCCGGTTGGTTCCGGCGTGGTCGCTCGGCCTTTGGCATGAGCTGACCAATGCCACGAACCCCGGCAACCCGACGCCCCCCTTCGTCGGCGTTCCGTGG
>JAVJHY011579263.1:0-10856 GCA_035593235.1 Phascolosoma agassizii | reverse complement strand
GTTTAGCGTTGTACGGAGTACGGTCACGGTGGTGTATCCTCTTGTTAAACCTGTTCTGGGGTCGCTGCTTCGGGCTAATGCTGTTTCTTCCAAGAGGCTCGATCATATCGATCTAAGCCTCAGTCAACGACTGTGTTGTTAGCGCCCCGGCGCTCTGGCGACGGTACAGTTCATAGTAGTGGCCGCGCGCCTGAATCAGCTGTACATGACTGCCGGCCTCCTGAATTTCACCGTCCGCGATTACGATAATGCGATCGGCAGTGCGCACTGTCGAAAGCCGGTGGGCGATTACAAAGGCAATGCGGCCCGACAACACTGCGGCCATGCCTTGCTGGATCTGCTGCTCAGTTTCGGTGTCGACCGATGATGTTGCTTCATCCATTACCATGATCTGCGGATCTGCAAGGACCGCTCGCGCGAACGATACCAGCTGTTTTTGTCCGGCCGACAAACGGCTGCCGCCTTCGCCCACTTCGGATTGATAGCCATTGGCCATCTGCGTAATAAACTCATGAGCCCCGGCGATGCGGGCAACGGCTTCAATTTCTGCTGGGCTGGCGTCTAGCCGTCCATAGCGAATATTGTCTGCGATGCTGCCGCTGAATACGTGTGGCTGTTGCAATACGATTCCCAGATTGCTGTGCAGCCAGTCGAGGCTGCGGCCCCGATAGTCCAGGCCGTTAATCAACACCTGGCCAGCCGTGGGCTCGTAGAACCGGCAAATCACGTTCACCAGCGTGCTTTTGCCGCCACCGGTTGGGCCGACAATGGCAATTGTTTCTCCACGCCTGACTTTCAGGTTGATGTTCTTCAGCACCGGCTCCTTCGGGTCGTAGGAGAATTGCACGGAACGCAACTCAATGTCGCTGATCTGTGCCTCTCCGCCATCGACTGAGTGTGCCGTACTGCTTGGCGCGCGTTGCGCCGTGCCCCGCATCAGCTGTTGCACGGCTTGTGAATCGGTGATGCTCGGTGTGGCGTTAATCAGACTCAGAATGCGCTCAGCAGATGCCTGGGCCATTTGCATCTCGGCAAACCAGGCGCCAAGTTCTTCTACAGGTTCGAAGAAGTGTCGGGTGTATGCCATGAAGGCGACCAGAGTGCCGGCGCTGATCAACCCGCCGAGCAACTCCGCGCCGCCGACTGCCAGGGCCAGCCCGGTAGCCAGGCTCGCCAGGGTGACCACTATTGGTACATAGATGGCGGCCTGTACCAGGTTGCGTACCGAAGCCCCGTGCATCGTGCCTGTTAGAGATCCGAATTCTTCCGCGTTAGCGCGTTCCCGAACGAACGCCTTGCTGGTCAGGACGCCCATGATGGCTTCGTTGTAGGAGCCGGTAATGCGTGAGTTGGTTGCACGTACCACGCGCGCGCTGGTCAGAATCCGGCGTTGGAATTTGGCCGAGATCCAACCGAGCAGCGGTAGAATGGCCAGTACCAGCACGGCCAGCTTGGCGTTCATTATCAGCATGGCGCAGGCGATGCCGGTCATCATGGTGGTGCCCCAGACCAGGTCCAGGAATCCCCAGGCCATGATATTGGATAGGCGTTCGCAATCCGAAGTCATACGCGCCATCAACCAGCCCACCGGCCGATAGTCGTAGTAGTCGAACGACAAGCGCTGCAGATTAGCGAAACCATCGGCCCGAATATCATGACTGACGTGGGTGCGAATTTTGCCGCCCAGCCAAATGAACCCACCGATAGACAGTCCAGCCAGCAAAGTGCAGCCCAGATAAGCCAGCATCCAGGGTCCCAGCGCCGGCGTAAATCCCGTTGCGCTGACTTCATCGACTACGGCTTTGGTGATGAGTGGGTAGCTGACTTCGGCAAGCGCCGTGAGCACGGCGAAGCTGCCCAGGCCGAACAGGGTGCGAGGGTAGGCAGCAGCGTAACCGAATAGAGCGCGCCACAGACCCACGTTGAGGCGAGCTGCCAGTGCGGCTTCGTCGAAGCCGTCATCGAAGGCGTCGTCGTCATAGTTGCTCATAGCGTGGGCTCCTGCGCCGCGGCACCGAGGTCCGCTGCGACTTCCGCGTTGAGGGCCAATTGCAGATCACAGAGTGTTCTGTAAGGCCCGGGTTGTTCGTACAGTGCCTGGTGACTGCCTAGCTGCACCATGGCGCCCTGATCGAATACTGCAATGCGATCTGCTTGCATGACCGAGGACAGCCGATGCGCAACGATCAAAGTGGTCTGTTGACCAGCACGGCGCTTTAGCGCTGTTAGAATTTGTGCTTCTGTGCCCAGGTCGACGGCAGACAGAGAGTCGTCCAGGATCAGGATCGGTGGTTGTTTCAGCAAGGCGCGAGCCAGCGCCAGGCGCTGTCGTTGGCCGCCAGACAAGGTGACCCCGCGCTCGCCTACGTGCGCCTCAAGCCCGCCGTTGAACTTGCGCAGCGTTTCTGTAACAGCGGCATCTGCCAGCGCATGGTCGAGCTCTGCTTCGGAGGCGTCGGGCCGGCCCACCAGCAGGTTGCCGCGAATGGTGCGGGAATACAGAAACGGATCCTGCAGCACGACCGAGATCTGCTGGCGCAGCCAGTGTCGATCAGCCTGGTTCAGCTCGATGTCGTCCAGACGGATGCTGCCTTTTGCGTAGGGGTATAACCCCAGTAACAGACGGATCAACGTGGATTTGCCGGACCCGGGTGGGCCAACAATGCCAATGGTCTCTCCGGCACGGACCTGCAGAGTCAGGTCTTTGAGCACCGGGGCATCGTCGTAGGCGAACGACAGCGCGTTGATTTCTATGGCGCCAGTGACCTTTGCAATGCTCGGTGTCGGTCGGGTTGGCTCCGGGGTACTGCTGAGCACCTCATTAATGCGACCTAGGCTGACCACGGCTTTGCCGCTATCGGTCAACACACGTCCGAGCTGCCGCACAGGCCATATCACCATCGCCTCATAGGTGAGAAAGGCAAATAAGGTTCCCACGGACAGGGACTGCGCAATGACAAACCAGGCCCCAACAAACAGCACGATTCCTACCTGCAGGAGGGCAACGAAGTCAGATAGGCCCCAGTAGAAGCCCATCAGGACGATCAGACGGTGGTTCTGGTCGCGATAGTGGGCGTTTTTCGCACCGAAGCGTTCAATCTCATAGGCCTGCCGATTGAACGCCCGGACCACGCGTATGCCGGTCAGGTTTTCCTGCAGCGTCGCGGTCATGGCGGCTTCTGCTTCGTCGGTTACCTGAAAAACGGACTTCACCCGGCTGAAGAAGACGTAAGCGCCAGCAACCAGCACCGGCATCAACAGCAGCGACCACAGTGCCAAGCGTGTGTCGAGGTAGAACAGCAGGGGCATTACACACAACAGCAACATGAGTGAGCGACCAATTTCTACCACGTCGCTGGCCATGAACACGCGGATGGTTTCGACATCTGAGCTGGCGCGCTGTACCAAATCGCCCGTATCAGCGTTGTCGTAGTAGAGCGCCGGCAGGTTGTGCAGATGCGCGTAAATACGATCCCGCAGTCGCCGCACAATGCCTTCCGATGCCAGTGCCGCCAGCCGCCCACGCTGGTAGGTAAAGTAGCCGGCAATGGTAGTGAGCATTACCGCAATCCCAGCCGACAGCCACAGGTAGGTGGTTGCCAGTGAATCGGTGAGCTTTGCTGTGTTTTCCGCCGCTGAGGTAGACAAACCACTGAGCCATAACGTCAGCGTATTCAGCATAGGCGCCGCCTGTGCGAAATCATCTTGCGTAATCACATCGATGGCGTATTTGCCCAGCAGGGGTGGCGCAAACATAAACAGGTTGGTCGCTGCCATGGCGCAGATAGCCGCCAGGTAGCGTCTACGCTGGCCAGCGGTAGCAGACCAGAGCGAATAGGGTTGTAGCGTTGGCCCGTTTAAAGGGGGTGTAGTCATGTGAGTTGCCTGACGAAATGAGTCGGCAGCGGGGTACACAGATGGAATTCAGGTGTGCCCGCCAGCGTAGTGGCCGGAGCAGTCCTGGCAGAAGTCGGATCAGGTCAGACGGTTAGAACACAGTGCGAGCACAGTTCCTGGTCTGCTGAAGGCGAAGTTGTCCGCGAAAGACTGACTCGCTAGTGCGAATATCGCATTGCCGTGCCACGAATTCGGCCCCAGTTAGGGGTGTCGTGATGGGCGGCTGCGATGATCACGGGGCGTGGCACTTGGCACACAGAGCGGTCGGCCGGAGAACTGGATACGGCGTTCAAGCTAGAAGCGAAGCTGACTATTTGCATATCTCGTTCTCCTTACGGGCTGGCGCATCCTAACCGCGGCTGCCCCCCAGATGCAACTTGTCAGTAACAGCGGTGAACAATGGCTGTGCGGGCGGGCCTCGCAGTATGATGGGCACATGACCGCTGAAATCGAAAACAAATCGCAGCCACCGCGCAAGTCGGCGCACCTAAATGGGGCCCAGCGAGCAGCAGAACTCAGTGAGCTGCTGGCTCTGGAGCGAGTGGAACAGAACCTGTTCCGAGGTCGTAATGAGACCCGCAACTACGCCCGGTTGTTCGGTGGCCAGGTGCTGGCCCAGGCGCTGAGCGCGGCGTACGCCACGGTAGAAGGTATAGGCGTGCACTCACTGCATGGTTATTTCCTGCGTGCCGGTCGCCCTGACATGCCCGTGTTGTATGAGGTGGACCGCATTCGCGATGGTCGCAGCTTTGCCACCAGGCGGGTGGTTGGCATTCAAAAGGGCGAAGCAATCTTCAGCATGAGTGTGTCATTGCACAAACAGGAGCTGGGGTTTGATCACGCCTTGCCAATGCCCAACGTGCCGCCCCCGGGAGAGTTAGAAGACGATGAAGTTGTTGCCGAGCGCCTGCCAGCCGAGACACCGGGGCTGTCGCCAATCGCCCGTATCCAACGACCGTTTTATATGCGCTCGGTGTTTTCTGCCGGTGCGCCAGACTTTGCGCAGAAATGGCGATTTAATCCGGTCTGGGTAAAATTTCGGGAATCAGTTCCCGACGATCCCGCGCTGCATCATTGCCTGCTGGCCTACGCATCGGATATGGGCATGGTTTCTACAGCCACCCTGCCGCACCAGTCACAGATGGATCGCAGCCAGTTGCAGATGGCAAGCCTGGATCATGGTTTATGGGTTCACCGGCCCTTGAAAGTCGATGAGTGGTTGTTGTTCAACAAGCACACCACGGTGGCGGTCGGTGCCAGAGGGTTGAGCCACGCCGAGTTTTTCTCCCGCGACGGCCTGTTGGTGGCCTCGGTCACCCAGGAAGGATTATTGCGGGTCGCCCGCGAGAGCTAGATGGTTGACGGTGATCGGTAGTCAGTGCTGATCACCTCCAGCGCCACCTCTACTTGCCCAGTCAGCAGCAGCATCGCCTGTCGTTCGCTCGCGGGCAGTGGCCAATGGGTGGCGTCCACCTGGCGCTGGTTCCAGGTTGGGTCGACCGCCTGCCAGTCGCCGTCCACCTGAACCTGGTTCCAAGCATGAAAGGCCAACGCCGGGTCGGGGTTGTCGGTATAGGCCATGCCGATCACGGTGCGTGCAGGAATACCCGCCGCACGCGCCAGTGAGGTAAACAAATCAGCAAACTCCGTGCAGTCGCCTACGGGCTGCTCTAGCAGGTCCAGCACGCGCCGGGAGGAAACGCTGGCGTCGTAGCGAACGAATTGGTGGACATGGGCCAGCAGCCGATCCACCTGTTGCCCGGCTGCCAGATCGGCAAGGTCGAGTTGAGCCAGTGCTTGCTGCAGCCTCGGATGGTCCACTGGATAGTCGTGGCTGGCATTCAGGTAGCTGTCGGTGCTCGCTGGCACCAGCGGATTCGCGGTGAGTATGAGTGGCTGCGGGAACTCAGCAGCGCTGCGTCCCCGCGCCTTCAGTTCCAGCCGCACCAGTTCATGCGGGCGACGCAGGGCCTTGTTTAATGGTAGCCGATAGCTGGATTTGTGCAGCTTGGTGCGGGCTCTCAGCGCCTGTGCCTCGGTGCTGCGTTCCAAGCGGAACACGCCAGCGAGTTCAAAACGCAGCGGAATCAAGCCGCGATCCAGCTCGATCAACGTATCTTCGAGCAACGAACGCTTGCGTACCTGATAACCAGTGGGGCCAGCGCTGACCAGCTCAAAGACGTCGCTGGCCAGAGCCAGCGTATCGAGATTCGGGCTGCGGACGCTGACCGTCGCTCCGGCACTGGGCTGCTGCTCACGAATCCAGGACTCGAACGCCAGATAGTCGCCCAGCGTGAATTGCCAATCCAGCAACTGTGGTGGTTGTGCGCCGGTGTCAGCGCCGCTGGCACGCTGTGCAAGCAAACCCTGTTCGGTCTGCTGCAGAGAGACCGATTGCTCCCCCGTCGCTCGGCTTACCCTGTGGCTGGCCCGCACGAGTGGGTAGGGGGCCGTTGCTGCAAACAGGTAGGATTCCTGGATTGTCACCGGTTGCTCAACCGATAGCGCGAAGCGCAGCTCGGTGCGGAACGCATACTCGCCACGACGGCTGCGGCTGGCCACAGACCGGTAGTAGCCAACGCCGTTGTCGGCCAGGGTCAGCTGATACCAGCGCTCACCGCTGAGGCTGTTGGCCGTTTGCAGGGTTGGATCGGTGCTTGCCACTGCCCACCAGATAAGGGCTGCAATGAGGCAGGCAGCGAGCAGCCCGATGAGGGTCCTGATGATCACGATGGTCGGTTGCGGCCGATTGCCAGGGTGGCCCATTGTAGCGCGCCATGAGCTAAACTCCGCGCCACTTGCCATAGCCGCCTAAGAGTCAATTCGTGAGTAATGAAACGGTCGATTTTGTTCGGCAGCGCATCGCCCAGGACCTGTCCGACAACAAGGTCAGCACTGTGGTCACCCGCTTCCCGCCGGAACCCAACGGGTTTTTACACATTGGCCACGCCAAGAGTATCTGCCTGAACTTCGGCGTGGCCGCTGAGCAAGGTGGGGTGACCTACCTGCGCTTTGACGACACCAATCCACTCAAAGAAGAACAGCAGTATGTGGATGCAATCGCCAAGGACGTGGCCTGGTTGGGGTTCGATTGGGGCGATCGGCTGACCTATGCCTCGGATTACTTTCCGCAACTCTATGGCTTCGCCCTCGAGCTGATTGATGCTGGCAAGGCCTTTGTTTGCAGTCTAACGGGTGAGGAGATGCGCAGTACCCGAGGTACCCTCACCGAGCCAGGCAGTGACAGCCCCTACCGAAATCGTAGCATCAGCGAAAATCGGGCGTTGTTCGAAGCTATGCGCACGGGTCAGTACGCCGATGGCGAACACGTGCTGCGTGCGAAAATTGATATGGCCTCAGCCAACCTCAACTTGCGAGATCCAGTGCTGTACCGCATACGTAAAGTGCCTCATCAGCGCACCGGAGACGAATGGCCGATCTACCCAATGTACGATTATACCCACTGTATCTGCGATGCCCTGGAAGGGATTACGCACTCGTTGTGCACATTGGAGTTCGAAGATCACCGGCCACTGTATGACTGGGTGCTTGAGAATATCAGTGCCAACTGGCATCCACCGCAGATTGAGTTTTCGCGCTTAGGGTTGGAATACACCGTAATGAGCAAACGCTTGTTGCATCGTTTGGTGGATGATGGGCATGTAGACGGTTGGAATGATCCGCGCATGCCGACGCTTGCCGGGTTGCGGCGGCGGGGCGTTACCCCTGGCGCTATCAGGGACTTCTGCGCTCGCATAGGGGTGACTAAGCAAAACAACGTGATCGAGATCCAGTCGCTGGAATACTCGATTCGGCAGGATCTTGAAGCGACTGCGCCGCGGGGCATGGCGGTTCTGGAGCCGTTGAAAGTGACCATCACAAACTATGCCGCTGCGGGTGAAACGCTGACCGCAGCCTGGCATCCCAAGCAGCCAGAACTGGGCGCAAGGGACATCCCTTTTTCGGGAGAGATCTATATCGAGCAGGAAGACTTTTCTGTGCAGCCCCCGCGCAAGTGGAAACGCTTGTCGCCCGGCGAGCTGGTGCGGCTGCGCTATGCCTACATCATTCGCTGCGACGAGGTGGTAACCGATGCGCAGGGTCGGGTGCAGGAGATCAAAGCCAGCTATGTGCCGGAGTCCAAGAGTGGTTCCGACAACAGCGGGCTGAAGCCAAAAGGGGTTATTCACTGGGTGTGCGCCAAGCAGGGCGCGGCGATTCGGGTACGCGAGTACGAGCACCTGTTCACCGATCCAGCGCCCAGTGCTGATAACTTTACTCAGGTGCTCAATGCCGAAAGCCTGCGCACGGTGGCGGCTGTTGCAGAGCCAGCGCTTGCGCAGTCAAGCCAGGTACGATTCCAGTTTGAACGGCTAGGATATTTTGCCAGGGACCCACAGGACAGCGACTTGTTTCATCGGACGGTGACTCTGCGGGACGGTTGGAAGCCCTGATGGCACACCGGCAGAGATCTGATCCGCCGCGCTACCAAGATGCTACCGAAGATATTGACGCCCGGGTGGCCGATTTATTGCCACGCCTGAGCCTTACGCAAAAGCTACGTCAGCTCAGCGGCTGCTGGTCGTCGGAGCTTCACGCAGACGGAGCCTTTGCACAGGAGCAGGCCGAGCTGAAGCTGGCCGATGGTATTGGGCACATCACCCGAGTCGGAGCGAACACCGGGTTGTTGCCCAACGACAGTGCCGCGTTTGCCAATGCTATTCAACGGGTGCTGGTTGAGCACAGCGCTCATGGCATTCCGGCGATCATTCACGAAGAGGCCATAGCTGGTTATTGCGGGCGCGGTGCAACGCAGTTTCCGCAGGCCATCGCCCAAGCGGCGACCTTCGACCCAGGCCTGATTCGACGCATGGCTGCAGTAATCAGCCAGCAGATGCGCGCCGTGGGGGCGCGCCAGGCACTGGCGCCCGTTCTGGACGTGGCCAGAGACCCGCGCTGGGGGCGGCTTGAAGAAACCTTTGGCGAAGACCCTTACCTGTGTGGTCGCATGGGCGTCGCCTTTGTGCGTGGATTGCAGGGCGAGCAGCTCTGCGATGGTGTGGCCGCGACTGCCAAACACTTCCTGGGCTATGGCCTGCCAGAGGGCGGCATGAACCATGCGCCGGTGCAGTTGGGTAAACGAACGCTGCGAGAGGTGTATGCGGAACCGTTTGCAGCAGCGATTCGAGAGGCGCGATTAGCGGGCGTTATGAATGCCTATAACAGTGTGGATGGCTTGCCGTGTGCAGGTGCTGCAGGCATTTTACGCGAGCTTTTGCGCGGCGAACTCAAATTCGATGGCGTGGTAGTTGCCGATTACTACGCCGTAGCATTGTTGATTCGTCATCACCGAGTCGCCTCGACTAAGGCCGAAGCAGCCGCCATGGCGTTACGTGCCGGGCTGGATATAGAGCTACCAGCCCAGGACTGCTTTGGTGAAGCTTTCGAAGCAAAAATAGCAGCAGAGTCGGAGCTGCAATCACTAGTGGATGAGGCGGTTGCTCGAGCATTGAAACTGAAGTTTGAGTTGGGGCTATTTGAATCGCCCTATGTTGAGGCGGCTTCGGCTGGTAGTGCTTTCGAGAGTCCCGACCAGCGTGCGCTAGCTTGTGAGATAGCCGAAGCCTCCATGGTGCTGCTTGAGAACGACGGCATACTGCCGCTGGCCGAAGAGTGCCGTGTTGCCGTGCTGGGGCCAGCGGCCGACGATGCGCGGTTGCTGCTTGGTGACTACAACTACCCGGCTCATGCAGAGATTACTTACGCCAGTTCGAGCACAGAATCAGCAGATATTGCGCCAACCGGCGCGGTAGTTATGAACGCCGAAGTAGATGATGTCAGCTCGTTTGCACCCGGGCCGTATTATGTAGATATGGTCACGCCGTTACAGGCGCTGCTGCGCCGCCAGGCAGAGTTGGAGCAACCAGCCGCTATTGAGCATGTGCGTGGCTGTGCAGTTCTCCCCGGCCAGGATAATGAGCTGGCCCAGATCAAAGAAGCAGTGGCGGCGGCGCGGCGCAGCGATGTGGCCCTTATCTGCGTGGGTGGGCGTAGTGGGTTGTTGCCCAGTGCCACCAGCGGTGAGTTTCGCGATGCCGCTAACCTGAGGCTGACCGGCAATCAGGAAGCCTTAATCGACCGCGTCCTGGCTACCGGCACACCAACCATTGTTGCGATCTTTGGCGGCCGTGCTTTCGACCTGAGTCATTTCGCTAATCGCGTCAATGGTCTGTTGTATTGCTGGTTGCCCGGAGAAGAAGCAGGTACTGCTTTCGCGCGCATAGTGTACGGTGATGTCAGCCCGAGCGGCCGACTGCCGATCACATTGGTTCGCAGCGTTGGGCAGGTGCCCAGCTACTACAGTCATCGCAGTGGGGGTGGCCGTAGCATGGCTCTGGGCAGCTACAGTGATCTTTCTAACAAACCGCTGTATCCATTCGGCTACGGCAAGAGCTACAGCCAGTTTGATTACGGTGAGCTAACCGGCCCCACGGCGTTGGACACTTTCGGAGTAATGGTCGTGTCTGTTGAGGTGACTAACAGCGGTGAGCGCGCGGCCAGCGAGGTGGTGCAGTTGTATTTGATTGACCTAGTTGCAGACGTTGCTCGGCCTGTCAAATCGCTGGTAGGGTTTGCCAAGCTGACGCTTGAGGCTGGGCAGAAACAACGCGTGCAATTTCACGTGGATGCTTCCGCAGCAGCGTATTACAACCAGGCAATGGAGTTTGTGGTCGACCCCGGAGAGATCAAATTGTTGGTGGGTTCCTGTAGCCAGGTGATACACAGCGAGCTGACCGTTATGCTGGAAGGGGAGCAGCGTGAGGTACAGCAACATCAGCTGATATCCACCCGGGCTGCCGTACTTGCGGTACCTGAAGACTGAATCAAGCTGAATGACTAAGAGTGAGCGTATATGAGTGATCACCCCAGTGCTGTTGAGGTAGCAACCTTCGACGAAG